>VDFB02154288.1:0-23605 GCA_007258455.2 Sequoia sempervirens | reverse complement strand
GGCCAAGCATCTTCTTTGGTTTTCACTCCCCCAAACTCTTCCTTCCTGGTATTCACCCTTCCCTTCTCTAATTTGGAGAGCTGCCTGTAAATAAGGTTTCCATGGTGATTTCAGAGTATGTTTACGTAAATGAAAATTTTTCGTCAAGTCCAAACAATGAGCACATTTAGGATTAACATTTCACTATCCTTTACCCTATGTGGTTAAATGTATATCAGCATAATTATTTATACAAAATATGTTTATTTAATTATTTATTTTTGTTTACAAAGCTCTCATTTGCGCACAGGAAAGGAGGATGCTAGCAAGGGACGTGGTGTCTGGCTTAGTGCGGCCAATTTCATTTGCTTGAAAGTTTCTCTAGACTTATCAACAAATGGATTCCTTGCATATTGTGCACTCATCACATTTCAGGAGTTGACGTCCTTTTTGTGGCATTCTGATAAACAGTTCGCATGCCTTGTTCATGGTAATATGTCACAACAACCACATTTGAAAATAGAAAACTGTAGAGGCGTAATTAGCCTTCCTGATTCCTTTGGCAACCTGTCACATCTACAGTGCTTGAAAATAGAAAATTGTAGAGGTTTAAATAATCTCCCTGATACCATGGTCAGCCTTTCTAAGCCACAGCACTTGAACATCATAGGAAGTTTAAAGGTTTAAACCAATCTGTCGCTTTCCACTTTCCACCTGCTAATTGCATTTACTTGAAATTTTCTTAAGCCTTTTCAAGAAATCTATCTTGTTCATGTCCTGCAATCTTTTTCCTCCTTGAGATGCCTGATTTTCCTCCATTTGCCTCAGCCTTGGGTTCTTGTCTCACGGGCTCTTCTTCATCATCGTCGTTAAATGAGTATGCAACATTTGAGTATACTTTGGAGCTAACCCCAGTCGCATTTTTAGACCCTTTATCCTTAACAACCATAGTGTCAGTAGGGAGCAATGAACAATTCTGTGTTTTTGGGTTACCAATCTGCAACTACAAATTCTAAAACCCAAGTGATATCATTCGCAATCTGTCACAGCCGCAAGACTGAACAAAGAAGGTTGTAGAGATTTAAACAATATTCCTAATTTTATTGGCAACCTCTCACATATGTAGTGTTTGAAAATAGAATATTGTAGAGGTTTAAATAATCTCCCTGATACCATTGTCAACTTGTCTCAGCCGCAGTGCTTGAGTTTATAGGAAGTTTAAAAGTTTAAATAACCTCTCTAGTTTTTAGCGTCACCTGCCAATTGCTTCTATTTGTTCTAGTCCATAAATGGTCTATGGAAGTCACAAATTCAATCTTGAATTTTTCTAATTTCTGGTTACTCTTGTGATAATGTGTTCTTTTGTTACATCCAAATTGGGTTTTCTCTTGGTGTTTAGGGTACAGGAATTAGGATTCAATTAAATTGCCAATTTTTCACCTCCGGGATACATGGTTGCTAATAAATTTAGCTTGTTTCCATGTACTTATTTATATTAAGCCCCCTCTTATGCAAATCATAGCATTATTCTTGGGTCAAAATGTAAGACTAGAGGGTGTACAATTGATTAGTTAAAAAAAATGTCTGAATTTTTCAATGTAAGAATATATATTTTTTTAAGCGGCATTATTGACTCATTTCGTGAGTTATTCGCGATTATTGCTAAATCAAAGGGCTTTATTCCATTTTATCTTCTTACTCATAAGGCACTCCGTGCGAAAGGTAGAGAGTAAGTGTGAGAAAGAAACTTAGGAAAATTTCCTTATATAAGTATTCCTACGTATGATTCCTTAAAGACTTTAAATAGGAAGGCTATTAAAAGATAAAAAGAATATCCCCACTTAAAGGTCAGGGTAATTTAAAATAAATATGTATAAGGGTAAAGATTAAGTATTTAACATTCTGTCTAAAACAACAATAAATATTCTTTGGTTTATTTTAGGTTTAGGTTTCTTTAAAATAAAATGATAGATAATAGATAAATGTTCATTTAGATTTCTTTAAAGTGAAGTAATAAATATATATATTCTTTTAATTACATAAGAAATAATTTTTTTAGCTTTAAAAGATAATCACTATTATTATTTGAAGAAAAATATTTTTTTAAAGTATGGGACTTACATAGGAGGATAAAAATAAAGGAATTAATTATGAAAATTGAGATTTTGACCGTACATATTATTGCATCCATTGTGTCAATTAGGAATAGTTCCGCACTGAAATAGGACATATTTAGGAGCATCTTTTTAGCTTTAAAATCTGATTGTCCAGACCTGGTTCCAAAACTTCCATTTTGGCACAATCAGTGAGGATTCTAGCGAAGGATGTGGAATTTGGATTTCACCTGCCGAAGTGCATTTACTGATGAATAAATTTCTTAACATATGTATATACAATTATATATATATATATATATATATATATATATATATATATATTGTTTTGGGTATATGATATATACTTATATGTGTATATGTGTATCGTAGAGTGTATTGGATAAGTAGAGTTGGAATACAAATTTTGGTAAAACTAAATGGGTATTTGAGTTATATTTATTTAGTTAAAAGTCAACGAAAGAAAATATTAGATTTTAATTAAATTCATTTATATGAAGTGAACGAATATAGATTTTGGTAAAACTAAATGGGTATTTGAATTATATTTTTAGTTAAAAGTCAACAAAAACAAATGTTAGATTTTAACTAAATTCATATGAAGTGAACCATTATATTGCATTTTATTTAAATTTATTATATTTAACAAAATAAAATATATATATATATATATATGGTTCACTTTAATGCTACTTATTTTGAAGTAAATAAAGGTATAAGTTAGAAATTAAATTAAGAGAAATCTAAAGGTTTACTATTATAGGGTTTCATAATGCTTATTTAATTAAAATATTTTATGGGGGAATTACATTTAATTATAGTTAATTATTTAATTATTTTCTACATTATCTTTAGTAGGATTGGATTGTGTCTACGTCTAAGTGAATGGACATTTATAGTTTATCTTGAACTTGTAGATGGTTATTTATTTATCCTGAATACTCTTTGGATTTGATTCTTTATGTATACTAGTGAATCTATGTTGATCATATTTTCCTCTTGTTTAATTTCACTTTTGAGGTAGTTTTATGTTTAGACATGTTTTGGATAAGTCGGAAACCCATAAATGCTTAAGTCTTTTCCCTTTGATAAGTTACGGGTAATAGGTTGTAGGCTTCTAGAGGCGATGGGGAACCTGTTTTATGATGAAATTTCCCATGATTCAACCTTTGTGTTCCCATTGATCGTATTTATATTTTGAGCTCGTGGGTGTACCTTGTTCCCTAATTTTCCTTGCCTTTGGTTATGATTATGAGTGAGATGGTTCATGCCTCGCACGTGTATATGTTTTGTGGCCTTTATGCTTGGTACACCCTTGTTGTTGTGAGTCTTGTTTTAGAATTGTTTGGAAGAGTTTCCTAAACAAGCATTGTTGTACTTGTTTGATGATGTTTTATGTCAGTGTTGAGTTATTCTCCTTTTTTTACTTGACCTTGTTTAGATGTGGATCCTTTCTTGTCATCTCCTAGCACGGGGGGTGGACCTTCAGGACCACGCGGTCGAGTGGAACATGCTATGCACCCCATTGGGTCCCCAATTTGAGTTTGTGTCGATGTTGTTGATCCAAGACTCTACCTGAGATCTTATTGTACCATGTTCAATTATGTAACATCCTTTTATTTGATGTATATTTTCCTCTAAATGACAGGATGCATATGGACTCCTAAAATAATGTAATGTACTCTTGAAGTAATGTAATGTACTCCTAAGAAGGCCATAATGTATTATTTTACCTTTGTAAACCTTATGTGGTAGTCGTTATCTAATATGTTGTATTTGTACTATTGTATTTTGGAACTATGAATTGAATTGCTATAAAATGATGTATTGATTTCCACGCTTTTGATCATTGATAATTCTATGTCATCATTATGTAACCTTGGTTGTTTATTCTCTTTCATTTGATAAAATTTTATGATTCGTAATGACCGTTCTGTGTACCCTAGAGGACATGAATGACTTTGTAATTGCATAATTTCTTTTCATGTAATGCAATGTTTGCTTTCAAAAAATAAAAAAAATAAAATAAAATTGTGCAGTGTTTGTTGTCCTTTGGGGTTCACACGACAGGGCGTTACATAGAGCCACTTGTTTGCTATGAAATAAATGAGGATGTTGGAGATACAAAAGAAGTAGTTAATGTGTAAATAAATTTCAAGGATGATGTTGAAGTGGACCAGCCTATGCTTGAAAATGAAGCCCGTAGGCTTGAAGCTAGATCTGATATTGAGGTACAAGGAGAAATAGAAATGCAAGCGGATGATAGGGTAATTGCCACTTGCAAGTTCTTAGAAGATGATGAATTTATCAAAACCCATGCATTTAAAGACTTTTGGATTAAGACAAAAATGAGAGATTTTGAAGCGAGGATTGAAATAAATAAGATGGGAGCTAAGGAATCCTAGCATATTACCAAGAGAAGCTAATTGTAATATTTTAAATTATATTTTAACAAAATATTACCAAGAGAAGCTAAGTATTAAATAGGGAAAATAATGTGAATTGAAATAAAAGAAATTAACTTCTGTTGTTTCACGTGTTTCCCTTATACCTTCACCTTTTGGCACATGTCTTATGGCCTCACACCTGCCAAAAGGAAATTACGTCTGCTGGAAAGTTTCTGAGGCCTTTTCAACGTGTCCATTTGGGGATATCCCGGGGAGAAAACTAAAACATGATTGTTTTGAGGGGGGAGGTAAAAAAAAGAAGTCCCACTCCTGTTTTCACTAGGGGGAATTGATAACCGTTTTCCAGAAGCGGCCATTTTGGCACAGGAAGGGAGGAGGCTGGCAAAGGGTGTGGAGTTTGGTGTATATGTAGCAATTGCATTTGTTGTTGGTGCAGGCAGATGGGATGCTGGCCAAGCATCTTCTTTGGTTTTCACTTCCCCAAACTCTTCCTTCCTGGTATTCACCCTTCCCTTCTCTAATTTGGAGAGCTGCCTGTAAATAAGGTTTCCATGGTGGTTTCAGAGTATGTGTATGTAAATTCAAATTTTCGTCAATTCCAAACAATGAGCACATTTAGGATTTAACATTTCGCTATCCTTTACCCTACATGGTTAAATTTATATCAGCATAATTATTTATACAAAATATGTTTATTTAATTATTTATTTTAGTTTCCAAAGCTCCCATTTGCACACAGGCAAGGAGGATGCTAGCAAGGGACGTGGTGTCTGGCTTAGGGCGGCCAATTACATTTGCTTGAAAGTTTCTCTAGTCTTATCAATGAATGGATTCCTTGCATATTGTGCACTCATCACATTTCAGGAGTTGATGTCCTTTTTGTGGCATTCTAATAAACAGTTCGCATGCCTTGTTCATGGCAATCTGTCACAACAACCACATTTGAAAATAGAAAATTGTAGAGGCGTAATTAGCCTTCTAGATTCCTTTGACAACCTGTCACATCTGTAGTGCTTGAAAATAGAAAATTGTAGAGATTTAAATAATCTACCTGATACCATGGTCAGCCTGTCTAAGCCGCAACACTTGAACATCATAGGAAGTTTAAAGGTTTAAACCAATCTGCTGCTTTCCACTTTCCACCTGCTAATTGCATTTGCTTGAAATTTTCATAAGCCTTTTCAAGAAATCTATCTTGTTCATGTCCTGCAATCTTTTTCCTCCTTGAGATGCCTGATTTTCCTCCATTTACCTCATCCTTGGGTTCTTGTCTCACGGCCTCTTCTTCATCATTGTCGTTAAATGAGTATGCAACATCTGAGTACACTTTGGAGCTAACCCGAGTCGCATTTTCAAGCCCTTTATCCTTAACAACCACAGTGTCAGTAGGGGAGCAATGAATAATTCTGTGTTTTTGGGTTACCAGTCTGCAACTGCAAATTTTGAAACCCAAGTGATATCATTCACAATATGTCACAGCCGCAAGACTGGAACAGAGAAGGTTGTAGAGATTTAAACAATCTTCCTAATTTCGTTGGCAACCTCTCACATGTGCAGTGTTTGAAAATAGAATATTGTAGAGGTTTAAATAATCTCCCCGATACCATTGTCAGCCCGTCTCAGCTGCAGTGCTTGAGCTTATAGGAAGTTTAAAAGTTTAAATAACCTCTCTGGTATTTTGTGTCACTTGCCAATTGCTTCTATTTGTTCTAGTCCATAAATGATCTATGGAAGTCACAAATTCAATCTTGAATTTGTCTGATTGTTGGTTACTCTTGTGATAATGTGTTCTTTTGTTACATCCAAATTGGGTTTTCTCTTGGCGTTTAGGGCACATGAATTAGGATTCAATTAAATTGCCAAATTTTCACCTCTGGGATACATGGTTGCTAATAAATTTAGCTTGTTGTTGCCATGTACTTATTTATATTAAGCTCCCTCTTATGCAAATCATAGCATTATTCTTAGGTCAAAATGTAAGACTGGAGGGTGTACAATTGATTAGTTAAAAACAAAATGTCTGAATTTTTGCATGTAAGAATACTTTTTTTTTTAAGCGGCATTATTAATTCATTTCGTGAGTTATTCGTGATTATTGCTAAATCAAAGGGCTTTATTCCATTTTATCTTCTTACTCATACGCCACTCCGTGCGAAAGGTGGAGAGTAAGTGTGAGAAAGAAACTTAGGAAAATTTCCTTATATATAAGTATTCCTATGTATGAATCCTTAAAGACTTTAAATAGGAAGGATATTTAAAGATAAAAAGAATATCCCCAGATAAAGGTCAGGCTAAATTAAAATAAATATGTATAAGGGTAAGGATTAAGTATTTACCATTCTATCTAAAACAACAATAAATATTCTTTTGTTTATTTTAGGATTAGGTTTCTTTAAAATAAAATGATAGATAAATGTTCATTTAGATTTCTTTAAAGTGAAGTAATAAATATATATATTCTTTTAATTAGATAAGAAATAATTTGTTTAGCTTTAAAAGATAATCATTATTATTATTTGAAGAAAAATATTTTTAAAGTATGGGACTTACATAGGAGGATAAAGATAAAGGAATTAATTATGAAAATTGAGATTTTGACCGTACATATTATTGCATCCATTGTGTCAATTAGGAATAGTTCCGCATTGAAATAGCACATCTTTAGGAGCATCTTTTTAGCTTTAAAATCTGATTGTCTAGACCCAGTTCCAAAACGTCCATTTTGGCACAATCAGTGAGGATTCTAGCGAAGGATGTGGAATTTGGCTTTCACCTGCCGAAGTACATTTACTGATGATTACATTTCTTAATATTTGTATATACAATAATATATATATATGTTGTTTTGGGTATATGATATATACTTATATGTGTATATGTGTATCGTGGAGTATATTGGATAAGTAGAGTTGGAATATAGATTTCGGTAAAACTAAATGGGTATTTGAGTTATATTTATTTAGTTAAAAGTCAACAAAAGCAAATATTAGATTTTAATTAAATTCATTTATTTGAAGTGAGCGGATATAGATTTTGGTAAAACTAAATGGGTATTTGAATTATATTTATTTAGTTAAAAGTCAACAAAAAAACAAATGTTAGATTTTAACTAAATTCATATGAAGTGAACCATTATATTGCATTTTATTTAAATTTATTATATATAACAAATATATATATATATATGGTTCACTTTAAAGTTAATTATTTTGAAGTAAATAAAGGTATAAGTTAGAAATATTAGATTAAGAGAAATCTAAAGGTTTACTACTATAGGGTTTCATAGTGCTTTTTTAATTAAAAGATTTTATGGGGAATTACATTTAATTATAGTTAATTATTTAATTATTTTCTACATTATCTTTAGTAGGATTGGTTTGTGTCTACGTCTAAGTGAATGGACATTTATAGTTTATCTTGAAGTTGTAGATGGTTATTTATTTATCCTGAATACTCTTTGGATTTGATTCTTTATGCATACTAGTGAATCTATGTTGATCATATTTTCCTCTTGTTTAATTTCACTTTTGAGGTTGTTTTATGTTTAGACATGTTTTGGATAAGTCGGGAACTCATAAATGCTTAAATCTTTTCCCTTTGATAAGTTACGGGTAATAGGTTGTAGGCATCTAGAGGCGATGCGGAACCTGTTTTATGTTGAAATTTCCCATGATTTAACCTTTGTGTTCCCATTGATCGTATTTATATTTTGAGCTCGTGGGTGTACCTTGTTCCCTAATTTTTCTTTCCTTTGGTTATGATTATGAGCGAGATGGTTCATACCTCACACGTGTGTACATTTTTTGGCCTTTATGCTTGGTACACCCTTGTCTTATTTTAGAACTATTTGGAAGAGTTTCCTAAACAAGTGTTGTTGTACTTGTTTGATGTTGTTTTATGTCATTGTTGAGTTAGCCTTGTTTTCACTTGACCTTGTTTGGATTTAGATCCTTTCTTGTCATCTCCTAGCACGGGGGGTGGACCTTCGGGTCCACATGGTCGGGTGGAACGTGCTATGCACCCATTGGATCCCCAGTCTGAGTTTGTGTTGATGTTGTTGATCTAGGACTCTACTTCAGATCTTATTGTACCATGTTCAATAATGTAACATCCTTTTATTTGATGTATATTTTTCCTCTGCATGACAGGATGTATATGGACTCTTGAAGTAATGTAATGTACTCCTAAGATGGCCATAATGTATTATTTTACCTTTGTAAACCTTATGTGGTAGTGGTTATCTGATATGTTGTATCTGTACTATTGTATCTTGGAACTATGAATTGAATTTCTATAAAATGATGTATTGTTTTCCACGCTTTTGATCATTAATAATTGTACATGTCATCATTATGTAACCTTGGTTGTTTATTCGCTTTCATTTGATAAAAGTTTATGATTCGTAATGACCGTTCCGTGTTATTCGCTTTCATTTGATAAAAGTTTATGATTCGTAATGACCGTTCCGTGTACCCCACAGGACGTGAATGACTTTGTAATTGCATAATTGATTTTCATGTAATGCAATGTTTGTTTCTCAAAAAACAAAGCGGTGTTTGTTGTTCCATCTCTGCTACTGTATGCTACATGGTTTCACTTGTTTGCTATGAAATAAGTGAGGGATGTTGATATACAAAAGAAGTAGTTACTGTAAGTTAAGACATCAAGGATGATGTTGAAGTGGACCAACCCATATGCTTGAAAATGAAGCCCATAGGCTTGAAGCTAGATTTGATATTGAGGTACAAGGAGAAATAGAAATGCAAGCGGATGATAGGGTAATTGCCACTTGCAAGTTCTTGGAAGATGATGAATTTATCAAAACCCCTACATTTAAAGACTTTTGGATTAAGACAAAAATGAGAGATTTCAAGCTTAGGATTTGTAAAGCAAGAAAGTGGGAGCTATGGAAATCCAGTATATTACTTCAAGAAGTTAATTGTAATATTTTAAAGTATATTTTAACAAAATATTACCAAGAAAAGCTAATTATTAAATAGGGAATATAATGTGAATTGAAATAAAAGAAATTAACTTTTGTTGTTTCACGTGTCTCCCTTATACCTTCACCTTTTGGCACATGTCTTCTGGCCTCACACCTGCCAAAAGGAAATTACATTTGCTGGAAAGTTTTTGAGGCCTTTTCAATGTGTCCATTTGGGGATATCCCGGGGAGAAAACCAAAACATGATTGTTTTGAGGGGGGAGGTAAAAAGTCTCGCTTCTGTTTTACTGGGGGGGATTCATAACCATTTTCCAGAAGCGGCCATTTTTTCCACAGGAAGGGAGGAGGCTGGCAAAGGGTGTGGAGTCTGGTGTATACGTAGAAATTGCATTTGCTATTGGTGCAGGCAGATGGGATGCTGGCCAAGCATCTTCTTTGGTTTTCACTCCCCCAAACTCTTCCTTCCTGGTATTCACCCTTCCCTTCTCTAATTTGGAGAGCTTCCTGTAAATAAGGTTTCCATGGTGATTTTAGAGTATGTTTATGTAAATGCAAATTTCTGTCAAGTCCAAACAATGAGCACATTTAGGATTTAACATTTCACTATCCTTTACCCTACGTGGTTAAATGTATATCAACATAATTATTTATACAAAATATGTTTATTTAATTATTTATTTTTGTTTACAAAGCTCCCATTTGCACATAGGCAAGGAGGATGCTAGCAAGGGACGTGGTGTCTGGCTTAGTGCGGTCAATTGCATTTGCTTGAAAGTTTCTCTAGTCTTATCAACGAATGGATTCCTTGCATATTGTGCACTCATCACATTTCAGGAGTTGATGTCCTTTTTGTGGCATTCTAATAAATAGTTCGCATGCCTTGTTCATGGCAATCTGTCACAACAACCACATTTGAAAATAGAAAACTGTAGAGGCGTAATTAGCCTTCCTGATTCCTTTGGCAACTTGTCACATCTGTAGTGCTTGAAAATAGAAAATTGTAGAGGTTTAAATAATCTACCTGATACCATGGTCAGCCTGTCTAAGCAGCAGCACTTGAACATCATAGGAAGTTTAAAGGTTTAAACCAATCTGTTGCTTTCCACTTTCCACCTGCTAATTGCATTTGCTTGAAATTTTCTTAAGCCTTTTCAAGAAATCTATCTTGTTCATGTCCTGCAATCTTTTTCCTCCTTGAGATGCCTGATTTTCCTCCATTTACCTCGGCCTTGGGTTCTTGTCTCACGGCCTCTTCATCATCGTCGTTAAATGAGTATGCAACATCTGAGTATACTTTGGAGCTAACCCCAGTTGCATTTTCAGACCCTTTATCCTTAACAACCATAGTGTCAGTAGGGAGCAATGAATAATTCTATGTTTTTGGGTTACCAGTCTGCAACTGCAAATTCTGAAACCCAAGTGATATCATTCGCAATTTGTCACAACCGCAAGACTGGAACAAAGAAGGTTGTAGAGATTTAAACAATCTTCCTGGTTTCGTTGGCAACCTCTCACATATGCAATGTTTGAAAATAGAATATTGTAGAGGTTTAAATAATCTCCTTGATACCATTGTCAGCCTGTCTCAGCCGCAGTGCTTGAGCTTATAGGAAGTTTAAAAGTTTAAATAACCTCTCTGGTTTTTGGCGTCACCTGCCAATTGCTTCTATTTGTTCTAGTCCATAAATGATCTATGGAAGTAACAAATTCAATCTTGAATTTTGCTGATTGCTGGTTGCTCTTGTGATAATGTGTTCTTTTGTTACATCCAAATTGGGTTTTCTCTTGGCGTTTAGGGCATAGGAATTAGGATTCAATTAAATTGCCAAATTTTCACCTCTGGGATACATGGTTGCTAATAAATTTAGCTTGTTGTTGCCATGTACTTATTTATATTAAGCTCCCTCTTATGCAAATCGTAGCATTATTCTTGGGTCAAAGTGTAAGACTGGAGGGTGTACAATTGATTATTAGTTAAAAAAAATGTCTGAATTTTTGCATGTACGAATATATATTTTTTTAAGCGGCATTATTGACTCGTTTCATGAGTTATTCGCGATTATTGCTAAATCAAAGGGCTTTATTCCATTTTATCTTCTTACTCATACGACACTCCGTGCAAAAGGTAGAGAGTAAGTGTGAGAAAGAAACTTAGGAAAATTTCCTTATATAAGTATTCCTACGTATGATTCCTTAAAGACTTTAAATAGGAAGGCTATTAAAAGATAAAAAGAATATCCCCAGTTAAAGGTCAGGCTAAATTAAAATAAATATGTATAAGGGTAAAGATTAAGTATTTACCATCTGCCTGGAAACAAACCATTAAAGAGCCTTTTATTTATTTTTCATGAAGGGTTTAAATAAATGATAGGATAATAGATAATGTTCTATTTAGATTTTAAAGTGAAGCAATAAATATATATATTCTTTAACTTCACAATGTCAAATCTATTCAGCCTCAAAAGAACCCACCACACATCTGGAATAAAACACTTCAAAAGCTACAAATTCACAGATGACCATCGTGTCCTCAACTGAAAACCAAGATCTTTAACCAATGCACACAATACCGCTAATCCATCATAACGTACCAGAACAGCCCCCACATCGAAATAACACATCCTTTTAGGAGCATCTTTTTAGCTTTAAAATCTGATTGTCCAGACCCTGTTCCAAAACTTCCATTTTGGCACAATCAGTGAGGATTCTAGCGAAGGATGTGGAATTTGGCTTTCACTTGCCGAAGTGCATTTACTGATGAATACATTTCTTAACATATATATATATATTGTTTTGGGTATATGATATATACTTATATGTGTATATGTGTATCGTAGAGTGTATTGGATAAGTAGAGTTGGAATACAAATTTTGGTAAAACTAAATGGGTATTTGAGTTATATTTATTTAGTTAAAAGTCAACGAAAGCAAATATTAGATTTTAATTAAATTCATTTATATGAAGTGAACGAATATAGATTTTGGTAAAACTAAATGGGTATTTGAATTATATTTTTTTAGTTAAAAGTCAACAAAAAACAAATGTTAGATTTTAACTAAATTCATATGAAGTGAACCATTATATTGCATTTTATTTAAATTTATTATATTTAACAAAATAAAATATATATATATATATATATGGTTCACTTTAATGCTACTTATTTTGAAGTAAATAAAGGTATAAGTTAGAAATTAAATTAAGAGAAATCTAAAGGTTTACTATTATAGGGTTTCATAATGCTTATTTAATTAAAATATTTTATGGGGGAATTACATTTAATTATAGTTAATTATTTAATTATTTTCTACATTATCTTTAGTAGGATTGGATTGTGTCTACGTCTAAGTGAATGGACATTTATAGTTTATCTTGAACTTGTAGATGGTTATTTATTTATCCTGAATACTCTTTGGATTTGATTCTTTATGTATACTAGTGAATCTATGTTGATCATATTTTCCTCTTGTTTAATTTCACTTTTGAGGTAGTTTTATGTTTAGACATGTTTTGGATAAGTCGGAAACCCATAAATGCTTAAGTCTTTTCCCTTTGATAAGTTACGGGTAATAGGTTGTAGGCTTCTAGAGGTGATGGGGAACCTGTTTTATGATGAAATTTCCCATGATTCAACCTTTGTGTTCCCATTGATCGATCGTATTTATATTTTGAGCTCGTGGGTGTACCTTGTTCCCTAATTTTCCTTGCCTTTGGTTATGATTATGAGTGAGATGGTTCATGCCTCGCACGTGTATATGTTTTGTGGCCTTTATGCTTGGTACACCCTTGTTGTTGTGAGTCTTGTTTTAGAATTGTTTGGAAGAGTTTCCTAAACAAGCATTGTTGTACTTGTTTGATGATGTTTTATGTCAGTGTTGAGTTATTCTCCTTTTTTTACTTGACCTTGTTTAGATGTGGATCCTTTCTTGTCATCTCCTAGCACGGGGGGTGGACCTTCAGGACCACGCGGTCGAGTGGAACATGCTATGCACCCCATTGGGTCCCCAATTTGAGTTTGTGTCGATGTTGTTGATCCAAGACTCTACCTGAGATCTTATTGTACCATGTTCAATTATGTAACATCCTTTTATTTGATGTATATTTTCCTCTAAATGACAGGATGCATATGGACTCCTAAAATAATGTAATGTACTCTTGAAGTAATGTAATGTACTCCTAAGAAGGCCATAATGTATTATTTAACCTTTGTAAACCTTATGTGGTAGTCGTTATCTGATATGTTGTATTTGTACTATTGTATTTTGGAACTATGAATTGAATTGCTATAAAATGATGTATTGTTTTCCATGCTTTTGATCATTGATAATTGTATGTCATCATTATGTAACCTTGGTTGTTTATTCGCTTTCATTTGATAAAAGTTTATGATTCGTAATGACTATTCCGTGTACCCCAGAGGATGTGAATGACTTTGTAATTGCATAATTTATTTTCATGTAATGCAATGTTCGCTTTCAAAAAATTAAAATAAAAATAAAAATTGTGCGGTGTTTGTTGTCCTTTGGGGTTCACACAGCGGGGCGTTACATAGAGCCACTTGTTTGCTATGTAATAAGTGAGGATGTTGGAGATACAAAAGAAGTAGTTAATGTGTTAAGACATTTCAAGGATGATGTTGAAGTGGACTAGCCTATGCTTGAAAATGAAGCCCATAGGCTTGAAGCTAGATCTGATATTGAGGTACAAGGAGAAATAGAAATGCATGCGGATGACAGGGTAATTGCCACTTGCAAGTTCTTGGAAAATGATGAATTTATCAAAACTCCTACATTTAAAGACTTTTGGATTAAGACAAAAATGAGAGATTTTGAAGCGAGGATTGAAATAAATAAGATGGGAGCTAAGGAATCCTAGCATGACTAAATAGTAGCCCAAAATTTTAATGAATTAAGGATTGATAATATTGATGTCAGCCCATAAGAGGCTAAAGAGATGATTTTGGAAAGTAATATACTTATTGTCCCTGGTATGGAATTAAAGTTTTTTTTTTACTTGATCAAGTGAGAACATAGGAGGAATCAATGCTGATTGTTGAGTTTGACTTAGATGAAGGGGTAAGTGGCACATGGTATAACCCTAAGATTGAAACCTTGGCATTCTAGGCCAAATAAAAGGGTACACAAAAATAAGGTTACTAGATGTAGTGCAAGAAATGAAAGGGACAACTATGGTGGAAAAATTAAAGGATGCATCTCCTCTAGAAGTTGCAACCATGACAATGCATTCAACTATGTTCACCTGAGCTGAAGTTAAGGAGATGGAAGCTAGATTGGGAGAGTACGAAAAGGAATTTTTTTTTTTAAATGATGAAGTCAATAAATTGTTCACATAAAATGTGAAGCTGAAGGAACAATTGAAAGGAGCAGGCCCCTCACAGAACAAGTAAATAATGTTATACCAACGTCCTCTTGCTCGACCAGTTCATATAGAAAGTGCTTCTACTAAACAAGTGAGCATTCTCAGATAGGAGATTAAAGAGTTAAAGAAAGCCAACAATGAGGGTAAGGAAGGAGTGAATAAGCAAAACTGTAATGTTTTAGAGAATTTTTGCGAGCATAGGATAAAGCTAATTATGGATAAGTTGGGAAGTGTGTATGATTGCTATAGCTCACTAACACAAGCAATTGATCAGATGAAAACACATCTCCCCATACTAGATCCCCTTTTTAAGAATTGGAATCCCATATACCACACATTGGTAACCTTGTGTAGAATCTTATAGAGGAGTAATGAGGCTCCTGTAGCATTAAAACCTATAGAGAAGATGACCAAAATAGTTATAGATGAATTCCAATATATGCAAGGAGAGGACCAAAAGATTGAAATAAGAATAGATTCATTTCATACTTTGAATTAGTGGTTTGTGCCAAAACTATTGAAAGATGATGACCACTTGAAGTACCTCAATGAATGGAAGAGTGAATTTTTCTAGATTGTTCCACAATGCATCACTCACATACAAAAGGATGGTGAGTTGAGTCTTTAACAGATCTTTAGTGATCATGGGTGCCTTATGGAAATTAACAAACTATGGTGTCATGAGTGCTGCAAACTTCATTAGTTATCTACTTTCTTTGTTTTGTATTTTAAGAAAAAATAATGTTTAGTTTAGTTTAGTTTATACGAAGAGGCGTGAATTTTGAAAAGATGCCATATTTTGTAGATGGGAAGCATTTCGCAGAAACTGGAACCAGGTGGAGCCAGCTCTCATGCAGAGCGCAGGGGGCACTTATTATTGTAATATCTGACTAGGCGATCAATGGACGAGATTTAATTTAGTTACTCCAATTTATGGTCGATTATTGGTAGGAAGTAAATACTATATTAGGTCGATCCAGCGGTTTATGTTCGGGAGGCCGATTTTTGCTGGAAATATATTACTACGAAAAATATAATGATTTAAGCCTTCACGGGATTCCATTTAAGAATTCAATTGAACATGGTTTGATCAAACTACCTTAGATCAAACCCCCTTGGATAGAACCCCGCTAGTTTTAAACCATACCTATAATGGAGTCTCCTTTACACCTATCAAAATGTTGATAAAAAACCACTTTTGATTTATATTTCCGGGGATCAAATGAATTCATTTAAAATTTATTTTTTGTAAGCATGTATTCCTTATTATAAGCTTCCCAAAAGGTATAATTTTAAATAAGATTTAATTTTATTCTTATATTTATTTTTATTATTTCTCTGATGAATGTAGGTTTTTCCGAAAATCAAGCTCATTGCATGTGGAAAATAGCATATTATTAAAAGAAAAGAATAAAAATATTGGAGTGCACCAGGTCTTGAAGTCCTTAGATCAACAAAGAGAAAAAATTAAATTTTTGATTACACAAAAAATTACTGTTGCATATAGTCGGCAGCTATGCTTCTGAATTATAATTGGACTTTGAATTTGGAAACTTGATTAAAGAAAAATATTCAATAAAAACTATCTAACCAAATTGGAAGCACTAGACAGGTTATAAATCTAAATTCAAAAAAGAAATTAGAATTTTTATCCTTCATGGAAAAAAATTTATGTGTTACTCGATTGGCGTCACTTTTTTTAAAATGTTGTTTTATGAAAAACTAGTTTTTGAGGGAGATGGAAAAAGAAGTGCAATTTGATTCAAATTTTTTTGAAAAAAATATATTTAGAATCTATAGACAAAATGTCACAAAACTCTAGTTTTCATCATCTTCAAATTCCTCACGGTTTAGCCACTAGAGGTGCCCGAAAGTGAAGATTTACTTAAAAAAAATTATTTCAGTGTCTAGTTTGGCCAAAAATTGTAAACCACTATTGTGGGATCACCTATGTATGATTGATTTTTTATGTATTTTAGGTTGGAATATAGGGTTATAGTATGAATTTGTATCAATTATTTTTTCATAATCATCTGCATATCTGATTACATTGTATTGCACATCTTTCAAACTCAAAGCATTACTTCACATTGCATAAATAATAACTAGATGCTTATAGATGACAAAATTTAATTACAATATAGTTTTTACAAAGTCAACCTAAACAGTTATGCAATTACTTCACATTGCATAACTAATAACTAGGAGTAGCTGCCAATTGCATTTTCTTGTCATGGAATTCCATGAGACCACATTTCTTTGAGACATTTTTTCAAATAGTTCACTACCTTCTCTATGCTACCACATTTTTCATACATATTCTCTACCAAAGCACTTTATCAAATAGTTCACTACCTTGTTGCTATGGCTAAAAGCCTAAAAAAAGTGCTTTCAAACAAGCTATGGATGCTTGGAAAAAATATATCAAAGCATAATAGTAAGCAATAACATAGACAAGGCAGTGAACTAGTTGAAAAAATTCCTCAAAGAAATGTGGTCTCATGGTGATGGAATGCCATGACAATCCATAAAAATTCGCTTGTGATGGCATTCATCATGGAATTCCATCACCATGAGACCACATTTCTTTGAGGCATTTTTTCCAAAGTTCATTGCCTTGTCTATGCTACCCACATTTTTCATACATGTCTACCAAAGCATTTTATCAAATAGTTCACTACCTTGTTGCTATGGCTAAAATCCTAAAACAGGTGATTTCAAACAAGCTATGGATTCTTGGAAAAAATATTTAAAAGCATAATAGTAAGCAAAAAGCTATGGTCTCATGGTTTTCTTTTTTGGCGCAAAAATTAGTGTGATTTTATTTCCATTTTATTTGCAGGTTTTAAACACATTTTTTGACAATTTTGCTGTTTAAAATGGGGAAAAACATTTGTGGTCAGTTTTGTGCATTTTTTAATTGTAGGATTCTCACAGTTAGTGAAAAGTGTACTGTTCATGAAGGAATTGAAAAGATGCATATATCCTTTGAATTAAACCCATATTGTGCAATGTCATTGAATCATTTAGCAAACCATTTTTTCTTCATAGGGAAACATTTTCTTGTGGAACAGTTGATTGAGACAAATCTTGTTTCAACTGACCACCCTCTCATGAAATCTCATTCATATTATAATCTTGCCTGATCTTATCATAGTAAAGGTGATCATGAAACCACTGGCTACTACTACATGGCATTAGTCAAGGAAAGCTAGAGGCCACAAGATTTTGTGGAAAGGTTCAATTGAACCTGGGAGATCTTAAGAGTTCTCTCACAAATTTTGAAAAGGTTCTTGAGGTCCACCTTGAGAAGTGTGAGATCTTAAAAGCTATAGGCCATATATATGCTCAGTAAGGGTAGGTAGAGAAGGATTTAGAAATTTTAAGAAAGGAAACTCACATAGATCCATGTGATGCGCATGCATTTATCAAGATGAGCGAGTTATTAATATTGATAGACCCCAGTGCAACCTTAGATTCTCTTAAGACAACAAATTCTCTTCTAAAGAAGAGAAAATAAGAAGTACCCATTCAATTGTTAAACAAGATTGGGGTTCTTCATTTTGAGTGTGATAAACTAGAGTTGGATCAACAAACTTTTATGGAGGCATTATGAAATGGCATTTGGGTTGAATTCATAAATAAAATCCCCAATGCCAATTCTATAGTTTTTTATGTGCGCTTTAAGGATATGGAATTCTTCCATCGACTAGAAGAAAGTGGTGTTTCACTTGAGTTACCATGGGATAAAGTCACAACACTATTTAATCTTGTTAGGTTGTTTGAACAACTACATGATATTGAAAAATAAAATATTTTATACAGGCCAAAATACTTCAAGTTTCTTGATTATGTGGATGCATATCTATGTCTTGTAGCCATGGCTCATGCTCGAAATGAGATCCAACTAAGCCTAGAAATGATTGGGGATGCACTTAAAGTTTATAGAAACTCATTAAATTCTTTATGTATGCTTGGAAACATGGAATTGAAAACAAATGACTGGCTTAAAGAAAAAGAAACAATTAAAGTAGCATACCAACTTGTCTTGGTTGATGAATCAAAAAAAAAAGTTGATGAAGAATGAAGGATTCAGATTGAAAGAAGAAAGCAAGAAGAATAAATTTAGTGGGTGGTGCAACAAGAGGATAAATTTGAACATGTGAAGGAATTATGGAAGAGTAAGTGTAAGGACAAGGATGATGACAATGAGGAGGATGGTTAATCTAAGAAGAAAAAAAAGAAGGAAAAGAAGAAAAAGAAGAAGGATAAGGACCACAAGCCTTATGATTCTTATACATGGAGGAACCTGATGTTGCCATGGAAGATTCAAGGAAAATTATATGAGTGATAAGGCATAAGACAATGTAGAATATGCCTAAGATCTTCTTGCAATTGTAGGTCTAGAAGACTTTGATGATGGCAAGACAAATTCTCTAGTTTCAACAAAATCACGTAGGAGACATGCATACTTTGATTCTAAAGATGATGAACCATTGCAAAAATAGATTCCAAGAGAAGATGATCCATATGTTGATGATGTCTAGGCTTCTTGAACTTTAACCAAACCTCTCTCCTATTTTCCAAAACAAAAATCTCCAAGGCCCATGGGAAATGAATGATGAGCATTTGAGTTTCAACAGACTAAAATAGGTTTCCCATAAAAAACAAGATAGGAAAAATGAAAAGATAATATATAGATGATTCATTTGAGGTTTTTGATCATATCTCATTTAACTATGTCAAATGGATTTTGAAGGAACAAAGCATATTTGATTGACTAAAATTTTGAGGTAGCCTATCCATCGTCATTGTATGGATCATCTTCTCTTGGAATATGTTGAAACTCAAATGCTCATCATTCATTTCCCATGGGCATTGTTGGGGATTTTCTGTTGGAGAGCAGGATATGGGAGTTTATTGGTTAAAGCTTCGAGGAAAGAACAGACATCATCATCATATGGATAAATACTGAACTCTATTTGCAATGATTCATCATCTTTAGAATAAATTATATAATGCTACTTCTGTTTCGAGGAATTTATTCTAGCATCATTAGATACGACTGAAAAGAAGATAACATGGGTACCTACATCATCTTGTGCCTTTATCCCTTATACTCTACTCATCCATGAAGCGGTTCCCTCCATATAATCACAGGTCTATCCCGGGTACGCCCATATGGTCGCCAGAACGCTGCTTTTCCTTCTTGTTCTTCTCGAGGTGTTAGCCTGTCATTGTATCATCATCGTATTTTGCCCCATAGCCTTCACACGACTAATTGAGCTCCTGCTGTTGCATCACTGCGATTATTTCACTTCTTGCTTTCTCGCTTTTTCGCTGTGGATCTTTGGATTCCTTCGTACGCTCTTTCGACAGCAACCGTCCAGGGCAAAGGATTGGTGATAACTACTGGTGTTTCTTTGATTTGGCTTGGATCTCGTCTATTTTTAGTTCCATGTTTCCAAGAATACATAAAGCATTTGATGAGTTTTTATCCACCTTAAGTGAATCCACAATCAATTCTAGGTTTGGTGCATTGTAGAAACATATTCCAAGAGAAGATGATGCATACAATTACGATGGATAAGGTACCTCAAAATTTTAGTCAATCAAATATGCTTTGTCCCTTCCAAATACAGTTGACATAGTTAAATGAGATCTTATCAAAAACCTCAAATGGATCATCTGTATGTTATCTAAGTTTCATTTTTCCTCTTTCTTGTTTTTTATGGGCAACCTATTTTAGAACATTTTCTATGTCCTTCAATGTATTATGCTTTATCTTTCTATTAGATTCTAGATTAAAATAATCTATAATTGACAATGGATTAATTCATCTATTTTTATTTTACATTCCCAAATAGGTGGATTAAATTATTCTATTGTTAAACAAATCTTGTACAATGTAATGCCCCCTTTTTGAAATGAAGCCAAGTTAAAACTCAAATGTTGAATTGTTCATTTCCCATGGGCCTTGGGGATTTTTCTCTTGGAAAATAGCAGTATAATAATAACTCAAACATATCTTAATATCATAAAAGGGGCCACTTAAGTGTTGGCACAAAGACCAGGAAATGTTTATGTTGCAAATGGGGCAGCCATTGTGCTAGTTGAAAAGGGTCAATTTGATATTGCAAAAGAAATTTTTTACATAGGTACAAGAAGCTATTGAAAGAAACATCTTTGTTCAAATGCCTGATGTGTGGGTAAATCTAGCACATGTTTACTTTGCACAAGGACAGTTTGCACTTGTAGTGAAAATGTTTATGTTGCAAATGGGGTAGCCATTGTAAATTGGCATAGAGACTAGGAAATGTTTATACTGAAAATGGGGCAACCATTGTGCTAGATAAAGGGGGTCAATTTGATATTACAAAGGAAATCTTTACATGGGTACAAGAAGCTATTGCAAGAAACATCTTTGTTCAGATGCTTGATGTGTGGGTAAATCTAGGACATGTTTACTTTTCACAAGGACAGTATGTGCTTGCAGTGAAAATGTATCAAAATTATTTGAGGAAATTCTATTTTGGCACTGACACCCAAATTTTATTATATTTAGCTCAAACACATTATGAAGCAGAATAGTAGAAATATTGTAAAATAACATTATTAAGAGCAGTAGAACATTATTAAGAGCACTTGATGTAATCAGGGTTTCAAATTCTTGTTTAATGTAATGAGGGTTTTGAATTACCTTTGATTTCACTGTAGAGGGTGTCCCCAAATCTGATTTCGCTATAGAGGGCCTCGAAAAATTAAAATTCATTGCAGCAAACTATGAATTTCTTTCCCTTACCCACCTTTTTAGAAGTCTCTAGGTCCTCTCTGAATCCTTATCACCCATGCAAGTAGTTGCTATAACTAATCAAAACACCTCATGCCAAGATAATGAATGAAGCGAGTTCAACCAAGATGAATGAATCTACAATGAACGAGATGAATGAATCTGCATTGAACGTGAATAATCATGCCAATGCATCGCGCACATGAATACATTGCACCAATAATTGGCCCATTTGTTTTTTAAATTTTTTGTCTACTTTGGATTCAATGACTAAGTTCTATTTAGTCATTTTTATTTTTGTGACTAGATAATTTTTTATTCAATGACCAAATTAGTCATTTATTTACTCATTTAGAGCTAAGTTGCAAAAAATGAGTAAAATTTAGTCATTTTTAGTTGTTGTGACTAAAATTTTTAGTCACCTAGTCATTTATTTTCCAAATTCTACTAGCGAAACAAACAATGAAAAATTTACCCAGAAACTCTTTCAATACCTCATTCATGAGCCGATTGAATTGCTCAGTGCATTGGTTAGCCCAAAAGGCATGACTAACCACTCGTACAAGCCCTATATGGTCTTGAAGGATGTCTTCCATTCATCTCCTTCTCTAGTTCATATCTAGTGATAACCACTCTTCAAATCTAAACCCACAAAAGTGGTTTACAATTCCAGTGAGGAAGGAAAACTCACAGAAAATGACCCCAAGGCAAAAAAATGTGATTTTGGGGGTTTGTACGAACCTACTAGTTTGAGCAAACCTACTGGTTCGAGCGAACCCATTTGAAACTTGCCTGCCAAAAAAACCAAAAAAATGCATTAGGAACGGTGGTTTTCTTGAACTGGGAAGAGAACCCCTAGGGGTTCGTATGAACCCCCCTTATCCCTCATTCTACCCTTGAAACACAAAAAAAAAACCTAAATTTTTTCACTTTGAATTTCGATTTGAATGGGAAAATGGGCGGAGACTTCCACAAAACCAAAGCTGGAATGAGGCGGATCCCTTGGAACAAGCTATCAAAAATATAATTTTAATATGTTTTGGTTTTATTATGTATTTTATTTTTTAGTTTTATTAAACATAGGTTTCGAAAATGAGAAGGTCTACGATTCTGCACATGGCGGAAAAATAAAATTATCATTTTTTTTTTTGAAAAATATGAGTGTACAAGATATTGAAGTCCTTGATCCAACCAAAAAAAAAAAAATTTCGATATATAAAAAAAAAGTTACGTGTTATACGGTCACACTATGTATGAATTGTGATTGGTTAGACTTTGAAACTTGATTAAAAAAAAAAATTCAATAAAAAAATATCTAACCAAGTGGAAGCACTAGATATCAATGTTACAAATCTAAATTTGAAAGAATTAGAATTTTATCCTTCATGAAAAAAGGTTATATATTATATGGTGTGCGTCACTTTTTAAAAATGTTGTTTTCTGAAAAAAACTAGTTTTCGAGGGAGATGGAAAAAAAGTGCAATCTAATTCCAAAATTTTTGAAAAAATATTTTTAGAATCTATAGACAAAATGTGACGAAACTCTAGTTTTTATCATCTTCAAATTCCTCACAGTTTAGCCGCTATAGGTGCCTGAAAGTGAATATTTTGTCAAAAAAAAATATTTTAGTGTCCAGTTTGGCCAAAAATTATAAACCACTATTGTGGGATCACCCTTTGTGAAGTACTCAGCTCCACTAAAAAAATCCATGATGTCATCCATCCTTGGCAAGGGGAATCTATACTTTTTGGTGATCTTGTTGATGGCTTAGGAGTCTATACATATCCTTCGTTCTCCATCTTAAACTTCGATGCTAGTACTGTAGGTATCACTCATGGGCTCAAACTCTCTTGAATCAATCCCTTTCGCAATAACTCTTACAATTTTTCGTTCAATTCTTCATTCTCTGTTGGAGTCATTTGATGGGCTACCTTATTTGGAAATTTGGCTCCAAGAATCAGATCCATCTAATGGATAATCTTCCTTAC
>VDFB02154287.1:0-14541 GCA_007258455.2 Sequoia sempervirens | reverse complement strand
TGTCAAGACAACCCATGCATAGACCATGCGGTGACACTCTCCCCGCTACAACCTTGCATTGATTGGACTGGCATTTCCATTTAATGTTTGTTGTACCTCTGGAAGTTGTGTCACTGTTGCATTGTGTAATTTTTTTCTTTGTATGTGGGAATCCCTTATAGTCTTGTTGTGTTCTGCTGGTTTCCCACCTTTAATGTCTATATCAATTATGTAGGGCCCTTTGTTGTCTGCAGCATGGGGTGAGCTCTCGGTTCACATGGTTGGGTGGAACGTGTTATGTTCTCCATTGGGTTCCCTTCTCTTGCTCATGTCGTGGCGGTTTCTATCAATCTGAAGATTACTGCCCTGCATTTTATTTTGAGATTTGTGATCATTGTATTGTATCTCTATCATGTATCATGTGTTGGGAACTCCTCACTTGTATCGAGCAAGTATTACTATACAACTTGTAATTATAAAACTGAACTGATGTATCTCATGTATGTGAAGAATTATGTACTCAAAGATATTGTATATGTTAATTGAAATGAATGTAATTAGTTATTCTTTTATGTTTATAGTATGGTTGTATCTCAAAGTTCATTTGATTAAATGTGATGCTTAATGATGATTGGGATTTGGTTATTACTAAGCTATATGGTTTTGCAATTTTGGATAATGGGAATTAAGTAATGTAGTCGCGGAGAGCCTTGTGAGGACGAGGATAGTAATTAAGTTAATGTTCAATTTCATACCACTCTTAAAAAAAAAAATTGCCCATTTTAGTTGTATATTTAGATTCCTAAGTGAGGGCGCTACAACACCAACCAATATAATAATAAAATATTTAAAATTTATTATAAATATTTATGTGTTTTTCTTAATATTTATGATATTAATATAATTGTAAAATATTTAATTATAATATTAATAATCTTAACCATGAATCTTGATAATGGAAAACATATTCCTAATGTTAAAAAGAGAAAAAAAATGATTTATTAACTTTCTATTTGTTAGAGTTAGCAATTCTATCATTAGTATATAAATTATATACCAATTCACATTATTTTCACCCTCTTGTCCTTATTAAAATATAAATTTTCTATTGTGTTTTTCAATAAAGTTCAATTCTCTCTTTTGATTAACCTGTGATTGGTTTTAGTAGTCATACACTAAAAAAATCCTTGAAAAATGGTTAAGGGCCCATAGTGTGATAGGTCGAATGTGAGCATTAGAAAGCAAGCAACAAGTGAAAGAGTGCAAATAAACAACTAAAACAACCTACACCTCAAGATTAGCCTAAGTTGGAAACAATGCAAGACAAAGCAACGAAATGGAACTTTATACCTTGCGTTGAGTCGATCCTTTGGTTGGCCCTTCGATCTTTGATGTGTATGCTATTTTGATGGCAAGTAGAGGATGTGAAGATGGAAATGATGCTTGGAATCATGAAAATGGCTAAGTGTTGGTTGAGAAACAAAACTGCAAGAGTTTGGCTAGCACAAATGATCTCCCCAAAATGAGAGAAAAGAGGGGGTATTTATAGGATTTTTGGGAAATCCTAGGGGAAATGGACGGTTGAGATTGATCCACCAAATATCAAGATGTAGGGCTAAGGTGAGTTGAGAACTCACAAGCCCTCACATCTTGACATGTGGCATGTGAGATAGCCCTAAAAGGTGAAGTGGACATGAGGTGGAAGGAGAAGGACATGACATGGAGAGGGGTACAAAGTACCTTGGGATTGGACAAGATCTCCTCATAAAGGAGGTCCTTGTCCCCATGTGGGTGAGAGGACATGTGAGGAATTAAAAATTTCGAAGAGGGAAGGAATTAAAAATTCCTTAAATACATTGGGGGATTAAAAGTGAATTAAAAATTCACATGGGGAAGGGAGATGCCTTGTCCAAAAGGAGAAAGCCTTTAATAAGGTTGACTAAGGACACATGTCATAAAGGACATGGGGAAGAGAAAAAGAATTTAATATTCCTTGGAGGGATAAAAAGAATTAAAAATTTCTTGAGAGGTTGATTAGGCTAGTTGATGAGGGGTTAGAGGAAGGTTAGGTGGCTAAGAGAGATTAGAGGCCAACTTGCAAAAGTTGGAGGATGTGACACATCCTAATCAAGGATTAGGCATGTGCACATTCTAATGATGAGATTAGAAGAAGGATTAAGATAAGATAAAAATGATGGAGGATGTGACATGAAGGGAATTAAATAAATGGAATATTTATTTAATTCCAATTGATGGAGGAGGATTAAAGAGATAAGGTATTATTGATTAAATACCTTAGGGATTTGGCAGAATTAAAGATATTAATTAAATAATAGTAGTATTACTTAATTAACGAAAATAAGACGAAAGGGGATGAATTTGGATAAATTAATTGTCCAAATTTAGACATCTACAATGAGAAACATTCCAAGGTTGTGTATTTTAAAGACCAAGGGAAGAGTTTTGCCAACAATTTATCATCAAGGACAAAATTGTTGCATAAAGTGGTATAGGCATTGGCATGGTTAGAGGATCACCCTTCCCTCCATATTTCTCAAATCTAGGCACATCTACACCTTGTGGCATTGGTGTTTACAATATCTCTAAGGACAATGGGTTGCTTTTAACATAGTATGTGGGTGGGCCATTCTGATTTGGTTTATGGTGGATATTTGTTTTTGCATGGATGAAACAATTTGGAAAAGTTGTTTTATGAGAGGATCAGTATAGGTGGTACGAGGTGGAAGTGAAATTGGTGATGGAGTGTATGTAGTAGTAAGGCAAGTGAATGGAACACTTATAGGTGGTAGTGTGGTAGAAGATAGAACATGTGATGCCACATAGGAATTAGGGATGCTAACAGGAATACCCATGGAAGGAATCACATTACTAACAAGTTTGTTGCATTGTTGTTGTGATTTGAGGAGTGTTATAGGTAGGTATTGATGCTAAGGTTGAGGGGGGGGAATTTGATTTCCTCCTTGGTTTGTGACATTTTGTTGGGATAGGAGCACTAGATGTTGAAGGAAGATGTTTTCCAAAGATTTGAACTATGTTTTTCACAAGGTCAAGGCCTTCATCACTTTCAAGCATATGGTGAATGTTTTCTATGGTAGGAATTGCAGTAGCAGAAATGTTTTCAAGGCTAACTTGGTGCTGCAGGTGGAAAAATTCCTCATGAATTTGAATGATTTTCTCTTGCAAGATATCATTATTTCTTGGTTCAACATGCATGTTACCTTAAGGGAGATAGTTTCTAAGGGTATTATCCATGCATAGTGTACTAGTATCAATACTAGGAGTGGAAGCTCTAGAAAACCCAAGATCCAAAATGATTGTATTATCGTGAGATGAGATTAGTCTTTCAAACTTCTTCTCACTAAAGTATTAGCAATAGAATACCAAACACTCATGCAAAGGCTTCTAAATGCAGGGTGGATGCAAATGCAATGTAAACTAATAAGAATGAAATGTTTAAAACTAAAATTTTGGAAAGAAAAACTAAAATGTAGAAACAACAAACATAAACTGAGAAATTGAAGATTAAATTCCAAAAAATGCAATGAAAAATGTGAAACTGGACTAATTCACCCAGGGTGGTGAATGAGTCCAGGTAGTGATTTTTTTAAAAACAATTTTGAATTTTGAATTAGTTTTTAAAAAAATTTATATTTTCTAATGAAAATATAATATGAAAATGTAGAATTTTACTATTTTTTAATGAAATGAAATGCAATAATTCAAGCTATATGAGCTTTTTACTAATGCAAGTTTGGAAACCCTGGAATACAAATTAAACAATGCAAAATGCAATGCAATGTTAATGAAAGATATTCCTAGGATGTAAATGCACTCCAAAGAAAAATTATGATGTTCAAAAGATAGGTTCACCAAAATGAACCAAATATTTTTGGGGATGGGGGCTCTCTTACACTTCTAGGGTTTTGCACCTAAAAGGAGAGAGGTACCAAAAATATTAATGGCTCACTCAAGAATAGGCCCTAAAGATTCCAATGCAAATGAGATTGAAATCTGTCAAATGGGAATGTCCTAGATGCTGAAAAATTCATAAAAGAGGTTAACTACTAATGCAAAACTTAGAAAATGCAAGATGTTTGAAAACATGTTGTGATATGCAAAATGACCTAAAAATCCAAGTAGACTGTAACAGAAAACTATGAGATTTATAGTGTGCACCTGGAAACTATAAAAGGATGGAATGGAGCTAGATAGAATCCTAAAATTGCTACTTTGGAAGCTAATTAGGACTCATACGCCAAGCTAGGCAACTTAGTCCTATTTCGGGAAGATTATGTCATAACAGGTTTTGGACAACTGGGTACTCAAAACTTCCAAAATCTTTGTTTGAGCCTAGTAGTGGGACTCATTCACCACTAATAGTGAATCAGTCCACTTTGGGATTTCTAGAAATTCAAAAGTGGAATTTGTAGCTCCCGGTTTGCACTTCTGCTCCTTATAGGTTTACATATCCAAAACTACAAAATTCAACCTGTAGGTGTTCCCCAAGCTTCTTTTAGGGCTTTGAAAACTTTGAATGACTTTGAAAATTTGTTGAAAACTTTTCCAATCTTTCTCTTTGAAAAATTTGCAAACAAGACTTGCAAAATCACATGCAAAGAGGGAAAAATTGTTGAAGGGTTAGAGAATAGGGGTTTTCCTTTGTCAAACCCCTTGTTGGTAATCAAACCCTTGAAAATGAAAGTGAAATGTGTAAAGATAATGATGAATGA
Source organism: Sequoia sempervirens (assembly GCA_007258455.2). Taxonomy (NCBI): domain Eukaryota; kingdom Viridiplantae; phylum Streptophyta; class Pinopsida; order Cupressales; family Cupressaceae; genus Sequoia; species Sequoia sempervirens. The sequence goes on along the minus strand of VDFB02154287.1, from coordinate 9,811 downwards.
AAAACATTCAATGCTACAACTCACCAAACCCTTGAAGTAGAAATCTGAAGACATGCAAGTAATAGCTCCAATGGATGTAGACTTGAAGATGGTTGAAATGCTTAGAATGCTTAAGTGATGGAATAATTGGGAGATTAGGGACAATGAAATGAGAGGAAAAACCATATATTTATACACAATTATGCAATAGTTCCTGAAAAATACCACATCACAGGCCGACCTTAGATCTTCGAAAATAATAACCCGCTAGAAATCTGAAATAATTCTTATTTTTTTGCTAAAAGGGACTCATTCACCCCTAGTGGTGAATGGGTGCCACTTGGAAATTTTAAGTGGGTGTTGAAAATTATGTATTTTAAATGATGTTTATCAGGTTTATTCTCAAAAATACACTTAAGTAAGGTTTGTAGACATAAAATGGGGCCAATTTAAGCATAAGAAAGGTATAATTATTAATGACAAGCCTAGAAAAGTGTGAAATTTTGTTACGAAACTTTACAACACTTTGAAATAAGGCTTGGTAAATGATAAAAAGAAGTTATTTAAGTGAAATATAAAAATAAAATCCTAGAAAAGTGTGAAAGTGTGTTACAACACTTTTGCAAGGCATCATAAAATTATTATTGATTCACAAAGGTCTAAGACCTAATGTGAATGTGTTAATCACATTACAACATTAAATCAAAGAAAAAATAGGAAAACATCCACAAGAAAGACCCAAATGAGTATGAAAATGTCCAAAGATAATGAACCATTATTTTCTTTGTTTGTGATATTTTTGAAGTGTGTATGCTCTCTCCTCACATCGAAAGGTGATATTGGAGACTATAAAAAATAATTTATTATTCTCTTTATTTCTCTTTATTTCCAAGAAGACAAGTTGTATACTCTCTTCCCTCATGTGTGAAGGAGATCTCAAAAATCAAAAGAACTTTCTCTTGTTTCTTCTTGTAGGAATGCCCTTGGATTTCATCATTAAGGGGATGACCTAAAGCAACCTATTATAGTGTGGTATATAAATGTTACAAGAATCAAAATAATCACTTCAAATGAGGGCTATTGTGTTTGGCATAGCTTTGTTGTCCATTTGGTGGGTACAAGGTAAAGTGGAGAGGGTTTGACCTCAAAAAAAATCTTGTAGATAGACCTCTCATTATTAGATTTTGGCCTCACATACCCTAGGGTATATAGAGGAAATCCAATATAAATGTGTTGATCCTATATATGACCTTTAATATATGCCTATTTTTAATGCAATAATTAATGTTTAAGACCATAATGTTACTCACCATGTGCCCATAGAATTAATTTTTTAGGTTTTTTGTGCTCTCCTCTTATGCCTTTGATCAACATTGATTTATAATAAATGGTTAGTGCCTCTTAATGGGCCCTACATTGAAAAGAAAAGGTATATTAGTGGGCTCACAATTGTGTACACACTTAAATAAATTATGATGTTTGTGTTGTTTGACATGTCATACTTGTGCAAAACCCATGCTTGTGCAAAACCCATGAACACCTTTTAAATCTAAATGTTTGCAAGAATTCAAATTTCTAATCAAGATTAAACTTTTAAAATACTAAATACAAAAAATCCTCTTACAAAAGGTTGAAAAAATTATCATAATCAAACACTAAAGGGTGATCCCACAATAGTGGTTTCCAATTTTTGGCCAAACTGGACACTAAAATAATTTTTTCTAACTAAATCTTCCCTTTCAGGCACCTATAGCAGCTAAACCGTGAGGAATTTGATGATGCAAACTAGTGTTTTGTGAAATTTTGTGTATAAATTCTAAATGTTTTTTTTTTCATAATTTTTGGAATTATATTGCACTTATTTTTCCATCTCCCTCAAAAACTAGTTTTTTTCATAAAACAACATTTTAAAAAAGTGGCGCTCACTGTATAACGCATAACTTTTTTTTCCGTGAAGGATAAAATTCTAATTATTTCAAATTTAGATTTGTAACTCTGATATATAGTGTTTCCACTTGGTTAGATATTTTTTTATTGAATATTTTTTCCTTAATCAAGTTTCAAAGTCAAACCAATTACAATTCAGACATAGGTAGACCGTATAACACATAACTTTTTTTGTATGTATCGAAATTCAATTTTTATTTTTTTTGGATCAAGGAATTCAATATATGGTGCAATCAAATTTTTATTTTTATTTTTTTTGATAATCTTCTATTTTTCCACATGTGTAAAACACAGAGCTTTATTTTCAGGGAAAAAACTATATTCACAAGAAATAAAAAATAAATATAATAGTCAAATTAAATTTAATTAAAATTATACTTTTTTGGAAGCTTATAATAAGGAATACATACTTAAAAAAATTTAAAAAAATTAATTCATTTGATCCCCCAAAAGGTAAATCAAAAGTGGTTTTTTATCAACATTTTGATAGGTGTAAAGGAGACTGCGTTATAGGTATGGTTTAAAAATAGTGGGGTTCTATCCAAGGGGGCTTGGTCTAAGATGGTTTGATCAAACCCTCATCAATTTCAATCCTTTAAATGGAAATTTTCAAGGCTTAAATCATTATACTTTCTAAAAATATGTGATTTCAACAAAAATCAGGATCTCACACAAAGTGTAAACCGCTATTGTGGTAGCACCCTAAAATTTAAATTCACTCACCCAACTTGAGTGGAATCCACCCAAACTCAAAAAAAAATTCCAAATACCACTGTCACTCATCCTAATCTAAATCATAATCCTAAATTAAATCCAAATCCATCATCTTAATCACAATACCACTTGAAATCCTAATAACAATCCATAATCCATAATCCTAATCGTAATCTCAATCCATCATTCTAATCAATATCCTAGATTCCAAATCCAAATCCAAATTTTAAGCCAATACTAACCATAAATGTCAAATCAAACCAACCCAATTCCTATCTATCAAAAGTAAATCCAAAAAAAAAAATCAAGACCTTAATCCCACTCATTATCCTCAAACCAATGCTTAGTAATGAACATTTTTCCTATCTTAAGTGTATCAATCCCAAAATCCAACCATAATCAATCTTACTTAAACACCTAGACTATCTTAAGTGTAGAAATACAACAAATCAATCACCATCCACTAAATACATCACTAAATTGAATCTTTCTTTAGAAATTTGTTTATCTTAAATATATAAATCAATTCCATCCATATCCATTCAAATCATCATCCGAAATAAATAGAAAAGGTCTTAATCCATAATCATTCATCCAAAGTCAAGCTCAACCCAATCATAATAAATTGGACCTCATCCAAGTCATCATAAACCTAAAGTCATTGGTAAATCCAAAACTCTAGGTAATCCAAATCAACATTCATAGTTATTCATCATTGCTAAATATTTAATTATTTAATTAATAAAATCAATATTCAGATCTACAATTTATCATTATTTACCCAATCTCATTTCTATCCTAAAATCACATAATAAAACATTTTCAAGTCCTTGAACTTAAATAAATCAATCTAAATATTTATTTACCTAAGTTCCCTATGCCCTTTTCAAAAATTAAATAAATACATATATTTATTTGCTTTCCTTTCTTCTATCCACTTTTCATTAGTGGGATAAGATTTATTAACTCACTAGCCTTCCACTTGCACATTCCTAATCCTAGTTAAACCCACCTCAAATCATGCACAATCCCCAAATACATCTAGATAGGTATGGCCTTTGAATGCAAGGCATGGGTCCTTTATAAATATGAAATATCCTTGGTAACATGTCACATGGGTCAAGTACATGCCAATCCCCCTAGGGTACTCCCAAGTACCCTTTTCCATTTTTTCCATCCAGTCTTACCAATGGAATCTTTCACCATTGACTTTCCTTGGATCTTGGAATCCTTCCTATCTACCAACCAAGTGAGGACACTTTTCTACCTTTGATCTCATAAAGTGTCTCAACCAATTTGAGCCCTTTGATCCCTTTTCTATCTTGTCCATAAATTCTTCTTGATGAAATCTTCCACCATTGATTTTTCTTTTATTTTGAAGTCCTTCCCATCCAATAACCAAGTAAGGACACTTACATCTTCCTCTCATCTCTTCAAGGGTCTCAACCAATTTCAGCCCTTGATTTTTACTTATATTCCCGGCCATCTAATATTATAGCTAAAAATATATAAAATATCTAAGGCTATCCAAATCCATTTAGCAATCTCATATTCTTATGCAATTTTATGTTGTTGGTGAAGGCATTCACATACCATCAAATTCATCATCCTTGAGCATAACCAACATATCTTAGTGCAATAAGGGTTGGTGTTGATTATATTTCTTTATTTTTATCAACTTTTGATAGCCCTTTGATTTATCTCGAGTGTTACATGGATTTTTCATAAGATGGGCCGTATTTTTTTAACTTTTTCTTGTATGCTCAAATTTCTAGGTACACATCATTACTCTAAGTACTAATTAATGATCAAAATTAATAAAATTAAAGACACATGGTAACAATTGACATATATAAGGAGACAAGGATGAAATAATTAAGATGGGTTAAAGTTAACACAAAAAAAATATGCACAAATGAAAGCAAGGAAGATTAATGCTTACTTAACAAGAGAATTGACATTAGCCCTTATAATTAAAGCACTGTGATGGAAACTTGATGCATGAAATATGGTAGTATATATATTGTTAGATATTTATAATGAATGAAACTTGAGAATTTGAAGGCATGGGAAAAGATTAAGTTCATGATCTAGTCTATTGCAAAATAAATCTTTGGTACCCATAAACGATACTTTCTTGATGTTTATCTAGTGTGAGGAAAATAATGTGGTGCTAAAGAGTGTCATTATGATCATATCATTCAAATTTTGAAGTTTACAAAGAGATATGGGATGAAATGGATGGTGATGTAAGTGGTAGCCCAATGATTCTAATGAGATTGTTTTTGTTGATGTGCAATACAAGGATGTGTGTAATTATGTTTAATAGATTCTTTTTTTTATGAGCTTTGATTTTGAAGCTAACAATGGAATTTAATATTATTATTGTTAATTTTTAATGCTAGGAGATGATGGATGGCATTTGATTCATGATAAAAATGAAGAAATTTTATTATAGATTTTTGACACTTGGTGGTTTCTCTAACTCATCATTGATTCTTCTCTTAATGTTTCGTATAATGATGCATCTTAATGCACAAACCTTAGGTATAATTTGAACATTTTAGCACCCACTCTAATAAGTAACAATTGGGTCATGAGATTGTTAATCTTACAAAATTAAATTAAATGTTAGAAATTGAAGACATTACATCCTCATGTTCTAGTCTATGGGACAATATCAACCCACAATCTATTTAAAAGTATAAAATCATGATTGTATTCCAATATAAGAAGGTCAATGTGTGAGAAACCACCTAAGAATTGATTGATAACGATATGGAGCATATATTTGTATAGATCACAATGTTAGGTTCAAATTTATGATTAATACATGTATCAAAAACTCAAATTGTATGCTATAAATATACCTTAAAAAAATTCATACAAAATGACATAAAATATAGAAATGAAAATAGATAAATATAGCAATTTTCTTCTATTGTAAGAAATTTGGCCATAGGAGAGAATAGGAAAAAATTAAATACTTTTTGGGTTTCTGATTAGAGGTAAAATATGGGTTTTGAAGGGGCCTGAAACCCTTTACAAAAGAAAGTAGCTAAAACTTAAGAAAATAACACTAAGCATTTATCAGCCCAACAATAGTGACCCAACAACAAAAATTCATCTAAAAAGGAGGACCCCAACCAACAACACTACATGTTTTTCACAATATCTGTCGCCTCCACATTGCTTTCCACAACCTTTTGAGCTTTATAAAAAACATCAAGAATTTCTTTTCCAGAAGCCCCAACCTAATCTTTAGTCTTGTTTCTAGTCCTAGCCCTAGAACCATCTGTATTCACCTTAGTAATCAAAACAATACCCTTCTCCCCTCCCTTCTCAACAACAACCTCCTCCTCCAACAACTTACCAACAACACTAATCTCTTCAGCATGAGCACTTTCTTTATGCTTCTTAGCACTAATTATAGGAGGAATCACACCAGCGGAATCAAATATACTAACAGATTTAGACACCTCCCCACCCCTCATCATAGTAGCCCTAATTTTCTCCATTTGATCCTCAAGGGTGAGGATTCTACCTTCCATATTTTGTTTCATCTTAAGAGTTTCCTCCACCACAGTGTTTAAGGAATCAAACAATTCATCTATCTAATTTTGGATAGAGGTCTCCTCAACCTTACTCACCACCCCTAACTTTGACATTAGTTTTATTGAGTTCATGGAAAAACCATTTAAACAATTTGAAAAGAACAATGGAACCTTCGCGAGTAGTTCCCAGCACATCAAACAATTCTTCTCTGTCAATATTAAAAAAAACCCTTCCCCAAAGCATCATCCTCCTCAGAGGAGCTAACCCTATCCTGACTAGTAGATATTTCCTTACCTTTCCCAGAAGCAACCAAAGTCTTGATTTTGTAGATGGAGCTCGCTATCTCCTTTGCCACAACCTTTCTCTTCTTCAGCCTCTCCAATTCCACATCCTGGGTTTCCATAGCAACACCAGCAACCCTAGCCTTAATTTTTTGTTGTAAATCTAGCTTAACACTTAGAGTCATTAGTATCGAGACTACCCACGAAAGTGAGAGGAAAATCCCTCTCCAATAATTGACTCACCGTCCTCAGAACCCGTCTCTTACTGCTTCCCTCCTCCAGCTCCTTCTTCTTAGTAACAGGGGTAGCGAAGAAGCCTCGCCCTACAAATCATTATTCTCCTTCATACCCCTACTTGGAAAATCAGTAGCCACCTCATCACTACAAGTCACATAGCCCTTGCTAGCACATAGCTCCCCTTTTTTCAACTTTTCCACAACAAGGGAATGAGGACCCGCCTCCAAAGAAGCAAGTGAATCCAACACAATGTCCACATCCTCCTCCTCATCTAAATATTTTTCAAAAATAAGTTTCCTTTTCTTCACTTTGTTGTTTGTTGGTTCCTCTTCAGAGGCAGTCTCATAATCCTTCGCGGGCTTAGGCTATTTACCCTTTGGGGTTACAAATGGCTTATCCACCTCAAAGGACTTGGCATAATCATAAATAAGAAGAATTAACCCCACATGCAAAACAAGATTTTTAGGGTTTTTCTTATGATCCTTAAGACCCGAATCTATAGACATCAGGAGGTAATATGAAAAGGAGATCCTTTTCTTATGTTGGAAGTGATTGAGAAAGATGAAGTGGTATGCATTTACTGCTGATAAGTGTCCTTCCAAGGTGATAAAACACATTAGCTCTTCTACAACATCTCCCCACAACACCTCAAGAGAGCTTCTCTGGTAGCCTCCACTTCTCGTAGTCCTCAAATCCTTGGCTTCATCTCCCTTGAAGAATATTTGCATAGTGGCTTGGGACTCCTTTTTATCTCTAAAAACTTTCATACCATCCATGGAAAATCTAGTAATCTTAGCTATAAATTCTTCATTGACATTAAACTTCGTCCCATATAGCTTCATCACCCTATCATTCCATCCTTTAGAAAATAGTGTCATAACTTGAGGATTATTGCCATGTAATTTCTCTAGGTAAGGAGTTAACCCTCCTTTGTCCAACACCTACCAAACCTCCTTCTTCTTGACAACTTTGCACGAGAAGGGTTCAACTCAATTTCTATCTCCACCCATGTCGACAAAGATAGAAGAAGGTGATGGCTTGAGATCTCTAAACTCAGTGAAAGGAAAATTCTGGAAGACAATGCTAGGAGCACCCAAAATCCATGTGAGAACTAAAATGGGGCAGAGGAGAATTAAGAACATAGAGTTTTGTTCCCTATGGTGCCCAACCTTTGTACCATTCGCTTGATTCAAATATGGCTTACCATCCTTTCTCATAATAATTGACCACTGAAGAAAGACATGCACAACACCAACCATAATGGAAACTTAAGAAAATTAAAATTGTCCATCATAGTTAATAGTAGTTATTGCTTCTATAGGGAGAGGGTCATTCAAACCCCATTCCCTAACCTCTCTAACTCCAATATTTGCGAAGATGTCTGCAAGCCCATTACCCTCTCTCAAAATGTGAGAGATGTAATAATCATCAAACGATTTCGGAATATCAATAGCATGCCTTATCAAAGACTCAATAGTCTAAGAAAGGGGAACACAATTTTTCAAATTATTAATGATATTTAAAAAATCATCCTCCAGCCAAACTTTCCTATAGCCTTTGATTTGTGCCAACTTTTTTTGTTAATATTGAATATTTATGGGGCCATGTATTTTGACTGAGACTGAGAATTTACATTTTAATAGGGATTAATGGAGATAGATTCCATAACCAAGTCAATGGCATCATTCTAGTGGAAATTTATTGTGATCCAAAAGAAGAAAAATGTGATGCAAGTCTATTAACAAGGTGTGGAAGTTGAAAATGTATTGAATTCCATTTGAACATGGAGATCCTTAGGCAAAGATAAGCTAAGCAAATTACCCTCCACTTGGTTGTGAGTGTATAGGCTGAGAGATGTTGGAAGCAATTGGTGCCTCTAGTATTATTATCTAAAAAATTGATTGGTTATCTCATCGTTAAAGTGCAACCCATCTTGTCCCCTTATTTCACATGCCACGATCACAAATGTAATAGTAAAATTAGTATATTTATGTTATTTTATTTAAATTATTATTTTGTTTTTAGAAAGATAGTTCTAGGGTTGATTTCACCATTATAAATTTGACTCTTTTTCTTAAAATCTTAGTTATGTAAGTCTCTTTAAATCTCCACCTTGAGTTAACAATGTAAACCTTTTGTAAAATTTGATATTATGTGCTAGTATTTAGAGATATTTAATTACATACATATTATCTCTCATTACTAATGAATCTTATTTCATGCTATCTAGGCATTCAAATGAGTAACAAATCTACATATATTCATTCTAGAACACTCATCTGCTATCTCTAAAATTTTGTATAAATTTATGGATTGGCATAATAGAACAAATCTTCTTGTCACATAATGACAAACCTTTCTAATTAATAGATTTTATAGCCCTCAATGATCATAATAGAGCAAAGAAGACAAATATCTATCAAGAAAATCATAGAGAAAATATACTTTATGAAAATTTGAGTCCAAACTCAAAAGACTAATCCAAAGCTATGGACCTTGCACAAACCTAGGGACTTTATCTCATAAAAAAACACAATCAAGCATAAGACTTAAGACATATACTACAGAGAGATCACATTTCCAAAGAAAATTTAAATGTATGCAATGTATTTACTTTCCTAAAATAGTTATTACAATTTATCATCCTAACCTATCATCATTTAATATATGATGATTTATGCTCAATTATTTCATTTTCATAATTATCCTAAGTTAGCCATGAGGAAAGATTTTTTCCCTTCACACTTTTAGTGAACCCATGTTATCCTATACAACTTAGTCTTCTTTCTAAAGTTTTTCATAAAATTGTACTGTTTTTAGATATAAGTAGTTTTTGAGTTTTCATCTTATTTTTAGACTTGAGGAATTTTAATTACATACGTGTGCTTCATTGATATATCTTTCTTTTAGTGTTGGTGTGTATTTATGCTCCCTATCTATCATGCACTGTACCCATCCTTAAATTGGATTTAGGGTTTATGTTGCTAGGATTAAGTTTTGTCCATCATACATTTATAATATTCATATTTATCACATGGGTCAGTGTAAGATCATGATGGGCCAAACAAGGCCCTTAAGAGGTAATGAAAATATAGAAA
>VDFB02154286.1:0-12350 GCA_007258455.2 Sequoia sempervirens | reverse complement strand
TGAAAGATGAGGGTCATTGCTCCTTGATAGGTACCTCTTGCATTCTTTAACCCAAATGGCATCATATTCCAGCAGTAGGTTCCCCATGGACAAGTAAAGGCCATTTTATGTTGATCCTCTTTGGAAATTATGATTTGATTGTAACCTAAAAAGCCATCCATGAGCGACAACATTTCATGCCCAACTATTAAATCCACAATGAGATCAATGTTGGGAAGAGGGAAATCATCCTTCAGACATGCCTTGTTTAGATCTATGAAATCAATGCATATTCTAATGCCTCTAGTGGGTTTTGAGATTGGTTCCAATTTTGAAACCCACTCAGGATAATCTATCGATGGAATGAATCAACATCAAAGTTTTATGGATTCCTGGATTTAATAGAGTGCTATGCGAGGGTACATCTTCCTTAATTTATGCTTAACTAATATAGTTTGGCGGATAAACCGCTAAGTGATGTACAACCACTTCAAGATCAAGGCCTAGAATATCCATGTATGACCATGCAAAGATAGCTCTTCTCTCTTTAAGGAATAATGTAAGGTTCTTTCATTCTTCTTCTAACAAGGATTACACATAGAAAGTGATCTTAGGTTCTTCTTCTGTTCCCACATTGACTGGAGTAGCCTTTTCTGCTAGTACTGTTGACTTTTCTAGATGCATTGCACTAAGGGGGAGATTGAATCCTTCATCCTTGGGTGCCTTAGAGAGGTTTTCACCATTGGATGCATCTTTTTTTAACTTTTTTGGGACTAGAGAGTGCCACTAGGTGGTTTTCACTCAAGGATCTGCATGTTAATTGCATTTCATTTATTTTGCGACTGAAGGATTCAATCATCTCCCCATAGTATGCCCTTGTATCGAGATCTATGTCAAAGCCTACTTTGTGATCTTCCCATGATAAGTTATCTCAAAGTCATGTGAATTCTAAGATTGCTTCATCATTTTTGAATAAATCTAGAACTGGTGGTCCTTGTTGGTTCATGTCAATGAGTTGCGGGTATACTAGGTGTATTTTAGTTGGTTGGTTGTTTGAGACAAAGGATTTTATGGATATCATGAAGAGGGTGGTATTCTCAAATAGGTTAGCAACATCAAGGGGAAATTCATCTAAAGTTGTATCACATGATGTAGGTGACCAAGAGGATGCCTCAACTCATTTAGCAACAATACCTTTACCAATAAGTGTGACCTTGCTAGTAGTACAACCTAAGCCAAGATTTTTTAGTCGTTTCTCAGGAATGATGGGTTCTAATAGAATATTGTCATTCTATCCTAGCTTCTCATTCTTTTTATACCCCATACTCTGTATTAGCTGTAGACCTTTGTTGTCATCTTCTATGGGAAGAATAGGAATAGGTCATTCATCTGAATAGAGGAGTTTAGAGATTTCTTGCTCATTGATGTCTTCTTGATTCAGATCCCCCTACTTGGTGAAGGTAGCAGCTTCCATCTTGATTATTTCTAGTTCTTTGGTGTTGGATGTTGGTTTCCCATGAGATTAAGGAGAAATAGGTAACTCTCCTAAGACAAAGGTTTCTTTCTAATAGTTTTTAGTTTCCACAACCATCATCTTGGATTACTACTTTGACGTCTGGTATTCTTTCAAAATTGGTACTTGTGATGTTGAGGTAGAGCTAAAGGGATGATGGGTCAAAAATGAGCTTGATGGTGTAGGTCCTTCATCATTTTTGGGTATTTGTGGGATCTTATAAAACTTCCTTCAAGACTCTTTGTAGTAGAAAGGCTTAGGATCTCCATGGATAGTGATTTCTCTACCTTCAAGAGGAAACTTCACTGGTGATGGTAGGTTGAGGCTACAACTTTCAAAGCATGGATCCAAGGCTTCGACCAAGTAGTATGTTATAGGGAAGATCAAAATCAAGTACTTGGCATGTAGTTTCTGCAATAAGAGGTTCCACTTGGATTGGAAGTGCTATGATTCCTTGTGAATACCCATTCTTGGTCATCATATGCTCTGATGGTGGTACTCTTTGTCTTCTCAATAGTATCTTCTGAATAGCCTAGATGCTTGATCAAGTGCAGTGCAAATGTTCGGATAACCTCCATCTACCAAGACTCTTTTGACCTTGTTTTATGAATGACAACCTCAAGGTGTGAAGCACAATTATGATATGGTTGTGATGGTAAATCTTTTTTGGAGAAGGTGTGAAGATGGTTGGTGATATTCCCTACTGCAGCTTGAAACTAATAGGTATCAATGTTCTCCAGAATGAATGACTCAGACAAGGCTTTTTCCAGTATTTCCCTATGTGCAGGGGATAATTTTAGGAGTTCTAAGATTGATATCTAAGTGGGGGTTTGTTTAATCTGGTCTACAAGATTATACTTACTAGGATTAGATGCAAGAAAAGTAGGCTATGTCTTTGATTGAGCTGGGAAAACGCCTTGAATGGTTATTTTTCCACATCGTGCAATGACTCCACATTCTCTATTGCCTCCTTTTATGGTGACCACAGTGATAACACTATCATAGGAGGTAACTACATTGGAATAAATATGTTTAACATTGGTGTAATCCTTAGCTTTTCCATTGTTTTTAGCTTTCTTATGATTAGGCATAGGGGCCTTGTATATCTTGAGATCCTGGTTTCCAGCTGGTACTTCAATAGATGTGGTATCGTTCTCTACGAGATCTTGGATGATATTCTTGAGTTTCATGCAGTTTTCTATTTTATGTCCTTTGATTTTATGAAAGTCACAAAGATCACACTCATTGTACTAGGATGGTTTCTCTTGTGGTTCTTGGTAGTTTTCAAAGTTAGGAAGTGTTATCAAATTTGACTCTACCAGTTTCTTCATGATTGTCTCGATGGGTTTTGATAACTATGTGTACTTGTGTTTGGGATAGTTTTTCATGTTACTAGTTTTCCTTGGTTGCATTTTGGTGTTATTGATCTGATTATTCTGAGGTGGTACCATTTGTTGCATAGTTGGTTGGATGTTAGCACCTTGATTGTTATTGGGTCTAGGAGCACTTAGTATGACCTTAGCATCTACCACACTGTCATTATCTATGTTTTTGTTCTTAGCCCATACATGAGGTTTTTCATTTGAACTGATTGAAGGACGATTCTCTTTGTAAGCTTGAGTATTTCCTTTTGATATTAGGGCTCTTTCAATGTTAAGTGATCTTGGAAAAATCTCATCATACGATGTGATGCATTGCATTTTCAAGTGGAATGATAGATTTGGATCAAGGTTGGCTATAATGATTCCCACTTGTTGTTCATTAGGAAGAGGCCACTTGCTTTTACTAGCTCTTTGTCTCCATCATTGTAAGAAATTAGTGAAAATTTCTCTTGGATTTTGTTTGAGAGTATACAACTCTTCTAGACTAATGTCCATGTCAAGATTTAAGGAGAAGTGATCGATGAATTTGTTAGTGATTTCTTGAAATGTTTTGATACCAGGAGGGAAATGAGAGAACCCATCCATGGGAGTACCTGTTAAACTTTGATGGAAGATGCACATTAGATATGAATCATTGTAAGCTACTTCCATACACATGATGTTGAATTATTTAATATGTTCAACAAGGCTTCCTCTCCTTCTGTATTTGTCAAACTTGGGGATTTCAAAACTAGGAGGGAATGGTATCATTGCTATGTTTCGATAAAATGGGTAAGGACACAAGTTCTGTGTATGAGGTTTCTTTGTCTTGCCCATGCGAAGGTCCTATATTTCTTGTGAGAGTGATTTCAATTATGATGTGAGATCATCTTGTGGATTGGGTGGAGGAACATATGGTGGGATGAGAGATGAGTTACATGGGGTATATGAAGGTGTTAGATTTTGTGAAAGTGATGAATATGTTTCTGATGTGTTTGGATTTTTTATGTTTATATGAGGATAATAGGATCATTGTTTCTATTTTTGGGCTTATTGTTGATCTAGTAAGGCTTGTTGTTGAGCTTGTTGTTGTTGTTGTTGCACCACTAGGGCTTGTTTTTGGTCCTGATGTTGTTGTTGTGCTAATAAAGCTACTTGTTGTGCTTGTTTCTATTGTGTGGCTGCTTGTGTTGCTAAAGATTCTTGCTGAGCTTGCTAGGAAATGGCTTCTTGTTGTTGTTGCTATTGTTGTTATGTTAAGGCTGCTTATTGAGCTTGATGTTGTTGTTGTGCTAAAGCTACTTGATAAGCTACTAAGGATGCTTGTTGTGCTTGTTGTTGTTGTTGTTGTTGTGCTAAAGCTGCTTATTGTTGTTGTTGTATGACTTGTTGATAAGTTTTTTGTGCTTGCTGTAGAGCTAAGGCATGTGCTTGCAATGTGGGATTAGGTGGTTGTTGAGACATCTGTGAAGGACTAGGAACATTGATGTTTTGAGTGGTTAGTGGATTATTGGTGAAAGGTGGAGGGCTCCCTTGGTTTAAAATTCCTTACAATATGGTAGAGTGAGATGGAGGAATGTATGTTTGAGGACCTGATTGATTTAGTATAGAAAAGGAGTTGTTGGAAAAGATGACTTCGTTAAATTTTGCAATGGGAATGACACACTAGGACGTTGAGTCCATTGATTGAAAAGATTCCTTGTCCTATGTTTTGAGAATTGCCTTGTGAAAAAGATATAAACAAAGGATTCGTGATCAAGGTACTTCTGGGATTGATAGAACTTGTAACCAAGGGATTGCTTTGAGGTGAATTGATAGGAGATGATGTTGTAATGGTAGATGGAATGGATGAACCTATTGGAGAGGTGGATAAAGATGTCCCTATTTGTGTTGAGGGTTGATTTTTTGATGCAGTATTGACATACCCTTGTGTTTTTTTTTAGATTTTTGGTCTCTATCACTTTGTGTGATGGTAGGTATAGTCGTGGTACTCATAGGTGTTGATGAAGAAGGGTGTCCCAAATGTTTTGAAGTGGCGGTGGAATAGTGCAGTTCAAGTAGAGTGTGTAGTTGTTTTGGATCTTTGAGAATAGGAGGAGCACCAAAGGTAGGTGTGCAAATAGTGGTGGGAGGTGGAGGATTAATTTCAAGGGTACCCATAAGTGTATTACTTTCAAATGGTAAGGTGTGACCAAAATATTTAGCAAGGTTGGTTGCAAGAATAGGTATGTAAGTTTGAATTAGCCCTTGTGATGGAGTTTTGAAATCTTGTGTTAAACTCTGTGCTACAAACGTTGGGGAAATAGGAGCTACACTTTTAAAAGATTGATGTTTTAAAAGTTCTTCCCCAATGAGCTCAAATGGGTTGTTTGTGATGTATTTTATTTCATATGGTCCTAAAGGTGATGATGGTTGTTGCAACGGTGTAACATGACTTCTAGGATCAAATTCGAAAGGATTTAGATCACTTGAGGTAAATTTAACCTTTTATTTTCCATGATTCTCTTGTGTTGTGATCTCGTCTTTACCATAAATTTGGTGTCAGCTATGGGAGAGTTGTGTTGAGTTTTGTAATGTTTGAACTCTCTAGTTGACTCAAACCTAGGTAAAAGGGATGCTCTAAGTCTTTTGGGAGCAATGATGATAATTTGAGATGAAAAGATGGGTGATGTAGGAAGTGATCTTTGCAAGCATTTTGGGACAACACTTTTGACTTAAGTTTGATGTTTTGATGTTGGAATAAAGGATGCTAATGAACTCATAAATCTTTAGGGTAGACTTGTGACCTTCAAGATAAACTAGTTCAAAGATGATAACTATCTCAACTAAGTGCATGGAAAAGGATACATTTCACATACAAAATAGCTAAGGTAGCAAGTTGGTTTGATGTTTAAGTCCCAAAGTGTTAGTGTATTTGAAATTTTGCAAAGATAGATGAGGTGAAGGATGACATTTGATGAAGGGGTTAGTGAAATGTTGGACCCAATGTTGAATTAAAGTGAACCTTTTGTTTTGACAAGACCAAGATAATGAGAATGATGCTAGACCTCTAAAATTTTCAAATCCTAGAAAATGAGAGGACAGATGGGATTGTTCAAACCCGTTCGGGCTCTCCTAGTTTAGGCATAAAAGTTTCTCAACAAAGTGTAATGATTGTGGTAAAATATGAATGCCCACTTTTGACTATACTTTGTTTGATGATTTGTACGTTTGAAATGGAGTGTTGGAGACTTTCCCTTATGGAGTTTAACTATTTTATGAATCATTTAAAGGATTTGAGTATCATGAAAAAGACCAATATTTTTAATCCAAAAGAGTGCATACAATTCTGGACTATACCTTGAAGCATGTCTATAATAGTTTGCTACCAATTTGTTTCTATTTTTGTGAATTGCTCGTAGGTGTTTCTTAAGAGCTTTTGGAGTTAGACTCCTAAGTCTAAAATAAAGACCTGTAGAATTTGGCTTAGGAATCCTAATTTTTCGTGAGATCATATGGAAACAGTTTAAGTTTATGGAAGAAAGGAAGATATTTATTGCCATGTGGGTGGTGGTAATAGGGGCCTTCCAGCCTCAATATCAATGTGTTCCTAGATTCTTCATTTAAAATGGTTGTTGCGTTTCTCCACTGTGAGTTTGATTCCTTGTTTTCAAAAGTGAAGGTTCTCATACTGCTAATGAGATCTATTTGTTCACCATATATGAGATCAAAGTTTGGCTGAATTATAGCACCTGGAAGATTAGGTTGATCAACGGGAGCAATCTGTCTCCAAATAGTCATGTGGGGTTCATTTTTCAATTTATCTTTGCTTAAATGAATTGATTTTACCACAAATAATTGTCTTTTATTATGTTTCCAAACTAGATGTTTATGTCAAAAAAATCATAACTTTCACAATGTCCATTTTGTGAAAATCATGAGGTTAAAGCCATAATTGCCTATGTTGTCTTTGGTAAATATGGATTTGAGATTAATGTCAATATATTTAGAAATAGCTAAGGATAAATCCTTAGGACAAGCAATAATATCAAGGCTAACTTAAGAAGTCCATATTTAAGCCAAAGTGTTTGAAATTTGAATAGTGGATGTTTTTGGATCATTTTAAAATCAAGCAAGTGTTAAACTGACTCACAAGCATTACAACCCTAGGATAGAAATGGCTATATTTGTTGAATTCCCACTTGGATTTCTCCAGCTGCACTTATTCAAAGTGGATGATTAGAAGCTTGACCACACTGGCTTCCCCCCATGACACTTCTATGGGTCAGCCAAGCTTCAAGTTCTCATGAATATCCCATGACAAACTTTTTATCTCTACTAAGAACCAAAAATATGTGGGACGACTTCAAAGGTTTGACCTCTTGACATCAACAAATATTAGGGATTTTTGGCTACTACACAAAGGTTTGTAATAAGGTCATCCAATTTAGGGGGTGAAATAATAAACTCCTTGTGAGAGGTCTCCCAACCCTTACAACAAGGGCTTTATGAATCATAAAGATACTGGGACAGAGCTATCATGTATTGCTTCCCATTGATTACAATTTTCATCGAAACCACAAATTTATATAATGGTTTGGAAGAGCTTGGATTATTTTGTTATTGCTTGGGTTGTTCCCTTGGGGTGAGTACTTTTTCCTACCAAGGAAGGCCCTCTAAAGGTGAACAATAGTAAGTACATCTGTAGTTCAATCATCTTTGCTTGCATGCATAAAGAGAGAACACACACTAGCATGGTTGTTCAATTTTAAACCCAATTGAAAGATGGAGGTGATTTTGCAACATGTTAGAGAATGTTTCTGTTTCTCAAGTTTGCCAAATGACATGAGAGAATTGCATACACATTCACTAGAAAAGTTGAAAACCATAAAACAAAACAAATAGTTGTCAATTTTATCCTTCAAAGCAAATAATGAGTTAATTTTAAGC
This sequence comes from Sequoia sempervirens, assembly GCA_007258455.2. Classification (NCBI taxonomy): domain Eukaryota; kingdom Viridiplantae; phylum Streptophyta; class Pinopsida; order Cupressales; family Cupressaceae; genus Sequoia; species Sequoia sempervirens. The sequence goes on along the minus strand of VDFB02154286.1, from coordinate 4,568 downwards.
ACCAACTGAAAGATGAGTTTTTCTTGTTCAATTTTAAGCCCAATTGAAAGATGTGATGTGAGGGTTGAATTTTAAGCCCAAGTTTGAATGTTCATTTTAAACCCAATTGCAAACTAGTGCATTGCCTAAAACTGAAAGTAAAAAAGCATGAAATTGGGTTATAATTTCCCCAAAGTGTTGAACGCTTGTTACAATTATAGAATGTTAAGATAGAAGAGAAGTTCTTCAATTTTTCTCCATGCCTTTAAACTATGCAAAACCCTGTTAGTCTAACAATGAAAACATAGTTAGATATCCAGCAGTGATCAGATAATCAAAAGAAATTAAGTCACATGTCGAAAAAACTAACATAAAGTTTCTTACCCTGGTTGAGTGTCGTTGCACACGATGGTGTTGCAATTTGAGATTTGGGCATCACTTTGGTGAAAATGGGTGTCACTCTGCAACAAGACCAGTGAGCACGATTGCATCACTATTTTTATGGGCATCATTGCTAACGAATGTGTCTCTATTTGAAATTTGAAAGCATCAGTTTAGTGAGTTTGAGCATCGCTATTTGCATTCCACGATATCTCCAAATTAAATACATGTTGCTATATTTAAATTGGCATTGACCAATTAAATAAGAATTGATGTTTCAAAATGCTTGGGCATTGCTATATGGTGACACTATTGAAATACTGTTGCTGTTTGTGGTTTGAGTGTCACTACAACTTGCAAAACAACATGAACATGGATTTTGAGCTAAAAATTGTTAAATGATTGGTTTTCCTTCCTTCTAGCGCCATAATGTCAATGCGAGGATACTAGTATGGGCTGAATTACACTTGATCCATGAAGAATTGAAGCATAATAGAGCCACCAATACTCAAATCTCAACAAGATCAATCAAATAAGATTAAAAATAAACATTTCATCAAAACCTAACATACTAAATTATGAAAGCTATCAAAACATCTATTCTAATCCATTCAAAATTTATCTTGTTCTAGAATTGGTGTCACATTGATGTGGACCGACGACCCTTTCCCAATCCTGTGATTAATGAGCTTATTTTAGTTGATTATATGGAAGAGAATCGATGAAACCATGGTGTTTGATGTGTGAAAACCTAAATTATATGCTAATATGAACATGATGCAAGTTAAGTTACCATGATTTTATACTATAAATGATCTAATTATGCAATTTATAAGCTAATCTAAGCTAAAATTATGCTAAAAGAAGAAAACCCTAATTTATTTACAAATTAATATGGATGCATAGAAGCAATTAATGGATGATCTAAGCTATTATGCAACTAAAAATGAACTAAAAAAAGCTAAAAAGTGAATAAAAGATGAGTGATTATGTGAGTAAATTCAACATCATAAGTTTGCAATAAAAGATGGATCCATTTGTCTCCAAATAGTGATCTATTTATAGGAGAGCAAATGAAGAATGGATGGTTGAGATCAAAAAGATTAATCAATGGTTCAAGATGAAGGAAATGAGAGGCATGGATCATGGATTCTCATTAACGGATGAGAATGCAAGATGGAAGTTAATCAAGGGCTCACACTTGCCTCAAACAAACACACTTTTGACCTGCTCACATAGGTCAATGGTAACTTGCCAAAGAGGTTAAAGGGTTTAGCTTGTTGAAGAAGCCAAGTGAGTTGATTGGAGGAAAGAGAATATTCCTTAGAATATTCCATTTGGATGAGGAAAAGGGTTAATTTACAAATTAAAAAAAAAATTAATTGTGTACAAGGATAAAGAATATTCCATAGGAATATTCCCTTTGATTAGAGGAAAATTAGTTTAATTGCTAATTAAACAAGGATTAATTTATGCAATTAGGGAATTAGAAGACTTAAAAGATATTTATTAAATTAGATTATTTAATAAATAGGGGAGGGGTGAAATGATATTTAATTAAATAACTTAGGGTTATTTAATTAAATAAGATGACTTAGGAGATTAAATTAAATATTTTGATTTATTTAATTTAATGAGATGAAGTGTTAGTGCGAAAAGAGGTGAATTAACCCAATTTAATTAATTAGGCCAAATGGACAAAATGACGCAATTAATTAATTAGCTAGGTTAATTGAATTAATTAAGTGAAAAGAGGATGGATAAAGAGGAAATGATGTTAATAAATCCGATTCGAGTGTATGACATTGATTAGGACTTTAGTGTCTACAGATAGCACCCCCTTAGGATGGTGGGTGTTGAACGTAGAGGCATGTGACATCCTAAGGAGAGAAAAGCAAGAGTAAAAAAGTGATATTGTGTCCCATGAGACATAAAAAGATGTCACCGTGGTAATGTTGTCACACATGTGAGGGACAACACATAGGTACCACAAGAACACAAAGAAAGCATGAAAGAGAAATAATGTAAAGAAAATAGTAACATCACGAGCAAGAGACATAGGGGTGATCTGATATTTCAGGGTTAGAGCTGCTCATAAATATATATAAGTATAATAGTAGTATATTAATGAACTGTCACCAAGCCCATACTATATCAGACCATATGAAGAATGCATGAGAAAACAATAAAATAAAATAAAATCTGCAACATGGAAGGGAAGCCTAAATTCCACCAACACTTTGCATCATCCTACACTTTGCATCATCCCTAATTGTTGAAAATCAATACACATAACAAAAGGCAAATGATGGAACACATAGAGGAAGTTTACTACACATAATCACTCTTGTATCCAATCACCTTCAAGGGTGACAAGGGTCATCCAAGAACACATAATGTAAGCATGGGGGAACACAAACACACATACACATTGTACACTATAGATAAAGAAGAGGCACCCCCTAACACTCATCAACCAAGAGGCCATTGGCCTCCCAATCTAGATCATTATACGGGGAAGGTGGAAATGCTTGCAAGGGAAGAATTTCATGGGGGGAACCCTCTGACCCTCCTACAACAAGAGCCAAGGAAGAATGCCCTGTGAGGTCTTCTCCACTCAGTTTCTATGGAGAAAAGGTCAAAAAATTCACAAAGATCGCTAAAAGGGTCAGGACATTGTCCAAAGAGTTAAACATATACTTCATACGAGTTCCATGTGTTACCTCAACAGACGAGGGAGGTGACACATGCTAACACAACACCAGCCTTTGAAGAAGGTGGAATCCTCTTATTCCCCCCATTGCTGGTGAGGCCAACCTCCATCTCCCACTTCATCAGAGGATGTGACTTCCCCACGAAGGAGGTAGAAGACATGGAGAAGGAGGAGAAAATTGTGGCAGACACTACCGAGGTTTTCAACATGTCCATGGGCTTAGAGAATGGCGAGATGTCTAGGAGGGACATCAAGAGAGGAGGCTCGACCGGTGAAGCAATAAAAACCTACACCATTTTAGGGTCAGGGGCATTTATGTTCGCAAGGAGCCAAAAGTAGCACTAAGGCTAACTAAACTAAATTAGAGGGGATGGGAGAGGAGGACACCACTATATGCCTGAAAAAAGGGTAGTCAATTCCCCTTCCTTCCTTTACAAAGTGGATTGCTCAGCTTTCAGAGCCTTTTGCAATGCTTAGGCTCACGTGCAAGGAGCTTCTTGCAACTCCGAGAGCTAGAGGTTAAGAGCTGAGATGGAACAAAAGGCTCCTGCTCGGCCATTAGAGTGTCCATAATAACTATTTCTAGTAGAGGGAGAGAATCCTGAATGGGAGTAGAAGGGAGAGGCTAGGAGGAGGTTAGAGCAACAGTAGGGGGAGTCAACTCTAATGCCTCAGTGGTGAGCCTCTTCCCATTCACTACCTTGGGAGAAAGAGTGATAGAAGGCCACAAAGGCTAAGAAATATAAGAATCCTCATGGGGACCCTTCCCCTTACCACACTGAATGGGCCTAGGCACCATGGGTAGAATGGGAAGATTGAACTTTGGATGCTCGAGCTTTCGCCAAGCAGGCACCATAGGATTCTCTAGAAAATGCCTAGGAGAAGAATTCGATGATGCTACAGTGGGGTGAGAGGAAGTGACAGGTGGGCAATAGCCATCGAAGAAGAAGAAGAGTACTGAGCATACTTATCCTTTTCCCTTTTTTGAGCCGAGGATGCATCACTGTTAGCCTTTAGGCAATCCTTATGTGAGATGGTGTAGGGAGATGGAGGGTACCTCACTTTAGGTGTTAAGTGCCCACTCTTGTACTTCACATAAGTTTGGTACAAGAGGTCCATCCTAGGAGGAAGTGGACCAACAGGTGCAAGCCAAAAGTGATCTAGTGAATAGTACCATGCACAATCGACGGTTTATAGCCGGTGTCAGGGGTTACATGCACTATACCCTCATGGATGAATTTTAGACACTTATGCACGATTGAGGGAACTACATTCATAGCGACCAACCAATGGATACCCAGTTTCAACCTGAAGAGTTCAAACCCCTAAATTATGTCAAAGAGTAAGTTTACTAACTTAGGTCCAAGAAAAAAAGACAAGGAGATGCAACCAAAGGGAGGTATAGAAAGTTTGTTATGTGTATAGATGGTACTTTCAGATGCATCATACCAATCTTTGTGTAGGAAATTGATCAACATAATCGCCTCAATAATGA
>VDFB02154285.1:0-10453 GCA_007258455.2 Sequoia sempervirens | reverse complement strand
GTCATCACAACTAAGTATGGTTTTGGAGCATATTGGCTTGCCACACTTGAAGGTGAACCCTTGGATTAATCCATCAATATTATGCATCTAAATTGGTTTTACACCTAAGTTAGTTGAGTTACCCCACCTATGTTACCCTCGTGTGTGTTAAATGTGTAAAAGTTAGTATCAACACAAACCTTTAATGATAATGACATTTATATCAAAGATATGCAAGTAAGTAAACTAAATCTTATTTAGAATTTCAAAAAATATTTTTGTGGTCTCATTGGTTCCTCTATTCATAAGGATTTATTAAACCATTTGACCCTCAAATTCTCATGTGCAATGGTTGTTAAAATGACAACTTAGGAAATGAAATTTGATATTTAATATGCAAAGTAATGTATTACCAATATGAAAATATGTGATGAAAATGATAATGGAGAGTGTGATAAATGAACAAGTGGAGGTGGATGCTATGGTATTGAACTAGAATGATCTATATATGATTCTACATATGCTCAAATGCAAACTAAAAATGAACTAATCTAAAATGCAACTATGGCGCAAGATGAGACATAAAATGCAACTATGAAGCAAGATTTAAAGCTAAGATGTAAATGCAAAGAAAAACATGAAGTTAGATGTAACTATAAGACTCCAAAATTCTCCAAAGCTCTAATGATAAACTTGCATAATAACTCTATTCAAAATGTGGATGTAAAATACAATGCCCAAGGGTTGTATTTATTGCCTTTTCCAAGCATCTAGTGAGGTGACAATGATCGACAGTCCAAATTCAAAAAAGAAGAATGGATGGTGGAGATGGAGAGAATCAAGATGTTGTCCCCTTGACCAAAGACAACATGCCATTTGGATGGAAGAATCTCTTGAAAAATGGGCAACATGCCATTTGGATGGAAGACTCAAGTGTGGGAAGAAAATACCATGTGTTTGAAAATTGGTGGAAGTGTGTGAGGAATAAGCCACATGTTTTTAAAATTGGTTGAAGATAATTCTAATTAAAAATTAGAATTATTTAATTTCATGTGACCTTGGTGAGGTGGCACAAAAAGTTGTAGACATGTGCTTGAATTCCTAATCGAGATTAGTGAAGATTAATTAAATAAAACAAGCTTAGGGAAATTTGTTTATTTAATTAATTTAGAAGAATATGATTTTAGATTTAGATAATTAGAGAAAGGTGAACAATATAAATAAATTGAGAATTTATTTATACGTAGTCAAATATTAATTAAATAACTGGTATTTAATTAATTAAATGCCATGACCATTTTTAGGTGTACACATTTTGCCCCTCTTTGAAGTAATGCATTTACACATTGCTTTAAAGAAAAATTTGATAGTGATGCCCAAAAAATTTTTGATGCCCCAAACGATGCCCCATACATTCATTTTTAGGTACTGATGGATATATGACCCCTCGAGAGATAAATTGGTGAATTTTGGAATTTTGATGATTTTTCAATGATTTGATGATGATTTCAAAATTTTATGATCCAGAAATGATTTATCTCCCGAAAAAGAAGATTGAGCCTGCTAAATTGATTAATTGATTAATTGATGCCTTATGTTGCCTCCTTATGTTTGATGTTTGATGATGTTGATGTGATAGTTGATGACTGACCTCATGATAGGTGAGGATCAATGATAGGATGATGATTGAACTCATGATCAGTGAGGATCAATGATAGATTGATGAACCTCATGATAGGCGAGATTGAATTGATTGATGAACCTCATGATAGGCGAGGTTGATTTAATTGATGAACCTCATGATAGGTGAGGTTGCATTGATTGATGAACCTCATGACATGAAAGGTGAATTGATTTATGAACCTCATGATAAGCGAGGTTGGATTGATTGATGAACCTCATGATAGGTGAGTTGAATTGATTGATGAACCTCTGAGAATTGATTGATGAACCTCATGATAGGAGGTGCATTGATTGATGACCTCATGATAGGTGAGAGGCTGAATTGATGAACCCTCACATAGGTGAGGTTTGATTGATGAACCCCATAGGCTAGGGGTTGGATTGATTGGATGAACCCCATGATAGGCAGGTTGAATTGATTGGATGAATCTCATGATAGGTGAGGTGCATAATTGATGAACCCTCATGATAGGAAAAGGTTGGATTGATTTTACTAACCTCAAGATAGGCTGGTGAATTGATTGATGAACCTCATGATAGGCGAGGTTGAATTTATTGATGAATCTCATGATAGGCGAGGTTGAATTGATTGATAAGATTGTTGATTTGTGATATGTTATGATCATAGGAAGATTTCCGCATCTGGTGTAGGTAGATTTAGATTCGATTGGGCGATGTGGTTTGACTTCTTTGATTGATTGATATGCCCCAATATAGGATTGATGAATGTTTTTAGACTTGATAATGTACTGATACTTGATGTATACACTGATTCAGTTGAGACATTATGATTTCTGCCATTTTTTATATTGATGTATCTCTTTATACTTTGGATATCCTTGTACACTTGAAATTATGATTTTGAGGTTATATGTTATGTGGTGATGATGATGATTGATCTATGTGCCTATATGTGTTTATGATGTTCATATGTTCATGTTCATGATGATTATGATGGATGCATTTGATTTCTATTTTATGATGCTATGTGATGTTCTATATGATGATGATATGATATGCTATGGATACAAATTATGATGCAACTGATGTGTTATGATTCTATGATGCTTTATGAATGATTCCTATATGATGCATGTGATGGATTCTATTATGCCAATGACATGTGATGAATTTTGATGTTTTTGTACTTTTCTGATGCAAATAAATGATGCAATGAATGGATGAATGTGTGATGGATGAAATGATGTTGTTTTATTTTTTTTATGATTATGATCATGATTATTATGCAATGATGATTTTTATGTGATGATTTATGTGATGCATGCAATGATGATATGATAATGTATGATTGATGATATTTGTGCCATGGGAGATGGATTTTATTATGCAAATGATGTGTGATGAAATGTGATTTTCATATTGATTATGTATGGATGTGATGATAATGAGATGATATATGGATTATGATTATGTGGTGCAAATGACTGAGTCTATCCATCTTCCAAGAGTTGTGAGAAGGTTGTCGTTAGTTGATTCTTTGCTAAATTAAGCTTTCACAAAACCTAACATGTTTCTGAATTCTTTTGGAAATCTGAAGAGACTCACTCATTTAAGCTTAGTGAACCACTTTCCTAATGCCATTATATGAAATGATTTTGATTATGTAAATGAGATGCAATGCATGTAATTTTGTGTTTTCCACTGCAAATATTATGATGTGATGCATGGATGGATGAATGATGTTGTAATGTTTTCTACTATATGCAAATGATGATGCAACCAATGTGCAACTATATGAGAATGATGTGTTTTTGGTTAATGTCAAGTGTACTCGATCCATTGATAATAGAGATAACATCATTGTTGTAGCTTTGGAAACCCCATAAATACAAATGCAAACTAACATGGATGCAATCTACTCTAACCATGCAGATCTCATATGCAAAAATTGTCATTCATAACAACCAGTTTGTCTTGCTTTTTATCATCATTAGGCCTTTAAAATGTTGAAAGTGAGTACAAGTATCAATGGTATATTTTAGACCATGATGACCTGAGTACTACTTCCATGATGTTTGATAGTGCAAGTTAACACAAGAATCTAAGTATAATTAAATTGAGTGACTTGAGCATTGCTTACGTAAACATACAAGATTTAATCCTTTTCCTATGCAAATTTAGAATTTCATCAGTGATACTTTGTAGCACACACTCACAAAAATTTACATAGCAATAATGATCAACTCATAGACAACAGACAAAGAAAAATCATAATATTTCTTAGCTCCTCTAGTTCGATACATCATCGAGGGGCTCTAGAGATATGATAACAAAAATCAAAGTACAACAATTGAACATTTGTGTTTAATGTGATAAACCCATGATTCAGAAAGAGCACTATCCATTTGAAGTTTTCTTTTGATTTGATTTGGTTATTTTGATTTGGGTGTTCGATGCATTTATGTTTCTGTGATTGATGTTCAACGTTGAGTTGGATTATGATCATTGTTTTGGTTGTGTTGTACTACTATTGTTTGTCCATTGGTTTAAGCCCAAAGTTTATTTTCCCCCAGTGAGTTCAGGATTTTTCCCCCAGTCTAGGGTGAGACACGACCGTGATTCCAGGATATGTACATGGACCTTTCAAAGGATAGACAGATGGATGGTGAAAGTGAATGGTCGGCATGCTCAAATAGATGGAAAAGATAACCTATCACAAATAACACCTATTTCCAAGTTTTTACTACTTTTTTTTATTGCACTTTTTCAAATTTTATGATTTTTTTTTATCTTTTTGATTTTTTGATTTTTTTGTTGTCACCAAGATGCTTGTTTTCCAGGTTTTCATCAAAGTAACCATTTTTTCAGGACATTTTCTGATGTTTTTGGTATTTTTCAAGACCCTTAAGATGGAATGATATAATATGACCAATTGAAGAAACAAGATGCCCCGCAAAATAGATAATGCGACCATGGATAAATGATAGATCAAAATGAAAGATTCACTACAAAACATGTAACACAAGCAACATATCTCTTGTCGAAAGATGATAATGGTTGATTGATTAAGATGCTAGGAATGATTGATTACATAAGGCATGATGATGATAAGTACTTAGGATCACTGATTTCCTCTAAGTACAATAAGATTGATGATTTTTTATGATTGATTGACAAAAGATATGATGATTGGATATTTTTTTACAACTAAGGTCAAATATGATTTTCATGATAAGATTCAAGGTTGCAAAGGGACATGATGACATGGATTTTGAAAAGCTAGGAGATATGGAATGGAAGAAATAAAGGATAAAAATAATGAATGGGATGATCAAGATCAACTAGATAAGATACAAACACAAGGCCCAAGTACTTTCCCCTATTCCTCATCAAGGCCAAGGATGAGAAGAAAGGATGTATTTAGAAAGAATGGTGGGATATGGATAAGGTGAAGGATATGGTATGAAAGATATAGATAGAGCGTATAGGATAAGATATATGATGTTCAAGGAGATCCTTAACCTTGTCAAGATCAAAGGTGGAAATGTAAGGAATTATATATGCATGATAGGAAGATGGAAGAAAGATTTAAGCATCAAGTTTCATGACCAAATATCCCTTTAATAAACCATGGAAATGGGGATTAGACTCATAAATGTTGGCCTATAAAAGGTATGATGGAAGAACTAAGGACTTATCCAAAGGTTTGGATTAAAGGAGAATGATGGAGGATGAATGTTGGATAATGGATAGGAGGTTGGAGGACTTGTTGATGGATGAATGGAAAGGATTGTAAGGTCAACATCAGAACACACCTTGAAGGGTGGTGGAGTGATGGAGGAAAAATGGATTTGGAAGGTGATATATTTTTGGATGGAAGAGTGGAGGAAGCTTTTGGATTAGCAAATTTGGATTCCAATTTAGATTATATTGCTTCTATGAGACTTTTAGGAATCCACGACTTTTGAATTTGATTTTTGCTTTGTGGGCCTTTGTGGCCTTTGAGTTTTTTCTTTTTGATTTATGGGCCTTTGTGGCCTTGGAAATTTTTCTTTTTGCTTTGATGGGCCTTTCTGGCCTTTTGAAATTTTATTTTGATTTATGGACCTTTGTGTTCTTGAAAATTTCCTTTTCTCCGATGGGCCTTTTGTGGTCTTTTTTTATTTTTGTGCATGCCTCTTCGAGGAGACATGTTGATCCTTTGACACATGTGGATTTTGATATGGAATCTTTTGACATTTGGCACCCAAATTGCTTCCAACAGCAATAGGAGAGATGGATGGAGATGAATGGTATGGAGGTATCATGGATGAGTTGCTGGAGGTAGAATTTTGAAAGGGCATCAAGGATGTGTGTCTTTGTTGTTCTTGAGGAATAGGATATGGACCTATGATAGATGGAAGGTTTGATGAACTAGGATTAGGACCCCAGGGATAGGATGGAAGGTTTCCAGGATTAGATGAGGACCTAAGATAGATGATAGATTTTATGGAGTAGGACACTTAGGTGTATAAACAAGGGCCATGGTAATATGGGTTTCTTTGAGAAAAAGGGGTTCTAGGGATACATGTCTTATGAAGGCCTAATCCTTTTCCTTTGTAGTTCATACTTTGACACATTCATTTACCAATGGGATATGTATTTTTTTTGAAACAAGATGCAAGTCCATTTTGGGAGGATATGATATGGATGAAGGGATAGGTTTTGAAAATAAGCCAAAGCAAATAAAGGTGGTGGATCCCAATTTGTAGGTGTGGGGTTCATGGATGGCTAGTGAAGGTGTGGTAGGATCTTGACATGGGGGGCTAGTATAGCTGTGATAGTATCTTGACATGGGGATGATGGGGTTTTTTTTATCTTGAGTTGGAAAAGGATCACGAGGTGTAAGAGATGGAGTAGCTTGCTCTTTATTAGATGTAGAATCATCATGTAGTGGTGTGAAAGGCATATCTTGATCTTGAGAAGGATGAGCATCTTCATGGAATGAAAGGGTATCTTTGGATGGAAGCATATCTTGATCTTGATGAGAAAGGGAATCATGAGATTTCATAGAAATCATATCTTGATCATCAGGTGATAGGACATCATTAGATAGGATGGAAGAATTGTCATGCTCCTAGGATACAATGAAATATTGGAAGGTATGGATTCATCAGATGGGGTGGAAGGAGGACTTGGAAGAATACTTTTCTCTTGAGATGGAATGGAATCCTTATGGATGAAAAGTGATCATAGAATTATTGAGAGATGGGGTCTTGGTCAAATATTGGAAGAACTTGTGGAATTTTTGTATCATCAGATGAATTGGAAAGAATGCTTTGATCTTGATGTGCGAGGGAGTCTATGATAGCATGGTTTGGGCTGAGAGATTGAAATGCATAATTGGATATAGAAGATATGGTAGAAGAAGGTGGTTGGATGGAATTGCTAACTTGGGTGAAAGAATCCTGAGATTTATTTTGACTTATGGGAGATGAAGATAGATGCATGACATGGTAAGATTGTTCAATATCCTTTATGTTTGAAGACTTTGATTTGGGTTTCTCATTTAAATTTTTCAAGAATTCAAAGAAATTGAACTTGGATGATGTAGTTGTTGGTGGAGTAGGTGTCATGTCTGTATTTCTATCAGATGGATAAGAATAGATGTCTGACAACAAATATCCTTCTATGGTTGTTTCCCTTTGCATATCCCAAATTTGTTGTTGAAGGTTTTTCATTTGATGAGCTAAAGCATTCAATTGATCCTCATCTATTTCAGCCATGGTGGTTTGAGTTTCAATTTCCTATTCTTTGAGTTTATGCTTTTGTGTCTCAATGATTGGAGTTTCAACGGTTGGAGTTACAATGGTTGGAGTTTCAATGGTTGAAGTTTCAAGATTTGACTCTTCAATGTTTTGATTTTCAATTCCTTTTTCCTTAAGTTTTCATTTTTGCAACCTTTTTTAAATGAGCATGAAAGTGTTATACTTTGTATAAACTTTTATCTTTGTTTGGAATAGTGCCAAGAATTAAAACTAAGTCGAATAGAATGACAAATTTTATTGATAGGACTAAGTTTGATTTGATTGTATACCATTTGTTTTGTGATGAAATGATGGCAAATCTCAATGATGAAACTAGGCTTAGCAATCAAAGATATGATGAGTTTGATGATTTAGGCACTTTGAGATGTTTAGATCTAGGTTTAGTTTGGAGAATTCTACTTGTAGAGGTCTATTTTAAGAAGTTTAGACTTCTAAGGTATCTAAGGAATGATCTTGGACTTGAGAAAATTCTAAAATTTTGGTTCAAACTTGTGAGATGAGATACTCAAATCTTTGGAAAAGTCTTGGATTTTGATAGTAGTAAAAGATGTATAATTCGGGATTGTTCTTGCAAGCTCTTTTGTAGAAATTGAAGGTCAACCTCTATAAAGTGTGTATGCAAAAGTGCACCATAACCCTAGATGACTAATAGCAGCCAAAAGATTAGGGATGAAAGAAATTTGTTGTCGCTCACCGATTTCAGAAGGCTTGAAGGATCAAAACACTAGAATTTGGATATATGTTTTGGAACGGGTGCAAAAGGCACCAAAATAGGTGCAAGAAGCACCCGTGTGCAAAAGGCACCAAAATAGGTGCAAGAAGCACCAGATGTCTCACTGCCCAACCCTCAGGAACATAAATTTTCCAAAGATGTTGTTAAAAATAATGGGACAAGGACCCAAGATAAAAGCTTACTTTGTGTGTGTGTGTGAAATGTGGAAAGTTAGTATCAACACAAACCTTAATGAAACGATTTATATCAAAGATTTGCAAGTAAACTACTCTATTTAGAAATTTCAACAAATCTTTTGAGAACATCTTATTGTCCTCTATTCCTAAGGATTTATTAAACCATTTGGCCCTTAGATTTCTATGTGAACAATGGTTGTTAAAATGACAACTTAAGAAACGAGATTTGATATTTAGTATGCAAACTAATGCATTTCCTATATGAAAATATGTGATGGAAATGATAATAGAGAGTGTGATAAATGAACAAGTGGAGGTGGATGCTATGGTATCAAACTAGAATGATCGATATATGATTCTACATATTCTCAAATGCAAACTAAAAATGAACCAATCTAAAATGCAACTATGAAGCAAGATTTAAAGCTAAGATGTAAATGCAAAGAAAAAAATGAAGTTAGATGTAACTATAAGACTCCAAAATGATCCAAAGCTCTAACAATAAACTTGCATAATAACTCTATACAAAATGTGGATTTAAAATACAATGCCCAAGGGTTATATTTATAACCTTTTCCAAGCATCTAGTGACATGGCAATGATCGATGGTTCAGATTCGAGCAAGAAGAATGGATGGTGGAGATGGAGAGAATCAAGATGTAGTCCCCTTGACCAAAGACAACATGCCATTTGGATGGAAGAATCTCTTGACCAATGGATAACATGCCATTTGGATGGAAGACTCAAGTGTGGGAAGAAAAGACCATGTGTTTGAAAATTGGTGGAAGTGTGTGAGGAATAAGCCATGTGCTTTTAAAATTGGTTGAAGATAATTCTAATTAAAAATTAGAATTATTTAATTTCATGTGACCTTGGTGAGGTGGCACAAAAAGTTGTAGACATGTGCTTGAATTCCTAATCGAGATTAGTGAAGATTAATTAAATAAAACAAGCTTAGGGAAATTTGTTTATTTAATTAATTTAGATGAATATGATTTTAGATTTGGAGAATTAGAGAAGGGTGAACAATATAAATTAATTAAGAATTTATTTATACGTAGTCGAATATTAATTAAATAATTGGTATTTAATTAATTAAATGCCATGACCATTTTTAGGTGTATACAATACCAAAAAAAAGTATCCTACTCTATATAAAAATTCAGTGTTCCTAAGTTTGATAGCATAGCATTGCATTTCATTCATCATCCTATTACATTTTTCCCATCCCTTCACCTAACCTATAATCATTGATTTTGGTTGTGCAAATTATCTTTCCCCCCACCTATTCTTCCTACCAAGTCACTTTTATTTTTGGAAAATGTGCTACATCTATTTCATTTGCATTATCATATTCATTTAAGTTCCTTAGAGTAATATAGATTTGTTATTCTAAGTATCTTAATCCATTTCATTTGCATTATCATAATCATTTAAGTTGTTTAGGATAATACTAATTTTTTATTTTAAGCATCTTAATCCATTTCATTTGTATTATCTTAATCATTTAAGTTGTTTAGGATAATATTGATTTGTTATTCTAAGCATCTTAATCCATTTCATTTGAATTTTCATAATCATTTAAGTTGTTTAAGATAACATCAATTTGTTATTATAAGCATCTTAATCCATTTCATTTGCATTATCATAATCATTTAAGTTTTTTTGGATAATATTACTTTTTTATTCTAAGCATCTTAATCCATTTATTTTGCATTGTCATAATCATTTAAGTTGTTTAGGATAATATTGCTTTGTTATTCTAAGAATCTTAATCCATTTCATTTGCATTGTCATATTCATTTAAGTTGTTTAGAGTAATATAGATTTGTTATTCTAAGAATCTTAATCTGTTTCATTTGCATTATCATAATCATTTAAGTTGTTTAAAGTAATATAGATTTTTTATTCTAAACATCTTAATTCATTTCAATTTTTCCATTTCATTAGAATAATTCATTACATCAACATCCACATTTATTACATTCTACATCCATTCATATCATAATCAATCCTAATCACATCCATAACATTCATATCATAAATGTCACATCCATAACATCCATATTATAAACATCAACATCATAATCATGCATGCATAAACATCCCATCTT
>VDFB02154284.1:0-31208 GCA_007258455.2 Sequoia sempervirens | reverse complement strand
TTTCTTTTTTATCCTAGATAGTATGGGAAGCATAGAATGTGTTGCATCTTCTAGATTCAAAAAATGTGAAATCATTTAAGAATTATAGATGTTTCTCAATTAGCCTACCAATCAGTACTTTAGTCATAATGTATGTATAAAATTAATAATAATTATCTATTTAATTCTAAATAAGGCATAGCTTATATTTTTGGAAATTTGATAACTTTCTCAATAAACCCTTTTTCATTTCATCAAATCTAGATTAAAAAAAATCGTTAGCCACTTTTTTGTCATATCGCCACTTTTTGGACCCCATGATCCTGCACTCACTTAGATGATGTAGATACCTATTAATTAGGTAAGACGCAATGGAAACAATTTCATCCCAAAACCTTTGTCCTACACTAGCAACATTCAACATACTGCTAGCCTTCTCCACCAGTTTCCATTTCGACACCAACTGATGCCAATTGAGCCACCAACATATTGAATACTTTCAGGTGGTCTATAATTTATCCACCCTCTTCCATTCTCAAGGAATATAATTTCTTCCTCAATAAAATCTTGTTCATTAAATATTTGTCTTGATATATCTCACTAAGCTTCTTCCATAGTTTCTATGTAGATGTCTCTTCATGGAAATTGATTAAAATAGAGTCTACTAAGCATAACCATATTAGACCCTTAGCTTTACAATTCATAACATCATATTGAGTAGCCAAAGTAGGATCTATAGGCCTTGAAACATTCTTATCAACAACATCCCATAAATCTTGATCTATCACAGATCATCCATCTTCAGCTTCCACATTTCAGAATTATTTCCAAAAAAATTATCCACCTCTATTCTCCCTAATGAACTTGCCATCTAAAAATTTCTACAACAAGATCAAAAGAATCTTTTGCACAAGATCCCACTCAAATCTGGATTAGTTCAAAAAACCCAACAACCCACAAGTAAAGATAAAGGTGATTAGGCTTTGATAACACTTGTAAGGAAGCTTAGCTAGTGGTACAACTTCCTACACTAATCTTGAGAGGAGGATAATACAAAAAATTACAGATCTTTAAAACACTTACAAACACTTAAAGAAAAGTAAATATAAATATCATGCATACCAGAACATAGTGATTTACATGGGGAAAATCCTTTCAGGAAAAAAAATAGCACACTGCAAAGCTACCCAATATATTATTCAAAAATCACAAAGATTACAATCTACTTAGAGAGCAAGCTTCTCAAAGCAGTATCACCAACTAGAGATCCAAAGGCAACACAACCACTATCAGACTCTCAAAATACACCACAATACATAGGCATAATACAACCTCCTCAAGAAATAGGTTTTCTTCTAGGGTAAGTCAAGCCAAAAAAATATCTACCATCAGATCTGAGACCTAACAATGAATGGTAGATATTTACAATAATAAAATATACATAAAATTTATCTTTCGAGAGCGTTACACCCAAGCCCCCACCAGGGTGTGTGGCCCCCAAAACCCCCATTGGGGGGATGATCTCCCCCAACCCTTTGTAGGGAGTTACCCTAGCTCCCTATGCCCCTCGCGCTTACCTATCAATAGTAAACCTTATGTAATTGCATTGTTGAGACACATTTTCCCAACATTAATGTTCACAAGAAATAAAAATTCTAGTGTTCATAGAAAAAGGAAAAATAAAAGACTAAAGTTTCTATTACAAATTGTAAAATACACAAAAGTAATAGTGAAGGATTACAATTAATTTTTAATATTTAAATAATAATGAAGGACAGAAGGAAAGAGTAGAGATACCTTATACTTTCATTTCATCATTGATTCAATATTGACCATAAAAGAAAATGACATTTAAGGAGATCAAACCTATGGTTGCATGCTATGTGCTTTTTAATGTTCTCAAATATATAAATTAATAACTAAAAGATTGTTGTACAATGAAGTTTGTGACAATTAAAAATTAAGCTTATTTAATAGTTTATGCATTATTTAAGTTAATTTAGTAATAATACTTATAGGTGATATTAAAAAATTTACATGCACTAATATTTAAAGTTTTTTGTCCAAAATGATAAGGCTATAAATACTTGTATCTATTAGCTACTGAATAGCACATTTAGGTTTTGTTACTAGTTTAATGATGTGAATTATAAATTGAATGTTTCATCAAATATTTTTAAAATAATATTTTACTATCTTTGAGAAAAAAAAATTGATTATATGGAAAATTCAGATTTTGATTGCATTGGAAGCTTTGTAACATGAGCATGAAGTATGGATGGTTGTGTTATGTTGTCATTGATGTCAACATGGTGATAACTATATGGGAAGGCTACTTGGTTTACCAGAAGCTGTTCTCTGTCAGTAATACTCTTTTGTGATGGATCAGTGTGTTAGTATTTGAGTCTTGAATTCACCACAAGATCTAATTTGACTCTACTCTCTTAACCATGTTTTCTTGACTCATTAAGACAACTATATCTTGGATCTTGAGATTTATTTCATTGTGAGCAGAAATTTATCCCTAACAAAGTTTAACTTTGTATCCTACTATTGTTCTATGTGTAGCATACTATGTGGGAGACTCCGCATTCTACTAGAGTGAACATTCTTATGCTGAGGTTTTGTTGATAGTCTCTATGCTAGTAGTATGATGGGAAATTAATGTGTTCTCAGATCCAAAAGGTTTTTGTTTTGAGAAAGAAAGAATTGTGCTCTAGTCTTGTTTGACTCAACGAATGCAATATATTATGAAGACTATTTATGTTTTATGGATGTTAGTCGACTTGGTATAATGCACTATGTGGATAAAATGTTTAATTCTTATTTAGTGTCGACGAAGAAGGTTTTGATTATTTTGTCTTCATCTAATTAGGTTGGCCTAATTGATGAATAAGATATACTCGTGTATATATAAGATGAAAGATAGAAGAGAGATATACAAGTGAGTGAGAAGGAGAAGTGTATGTGAATAGAGGAGAAGATCAGAGCCTAAATTCTTTATTAGTTATGATCAGTACAGTTTTGTTGAGTTACTGCTATGTGAGGAAATACTTCTTATTCTGAGCTTCAATGAAATTGAACCCTACACATTGAAGGTGTATTCTATCAGTTCAATATTTTGGCAGCGAATGACTATCTTCGTAATCTTGGAGGTTAGCCATCCTTTGTACTCAGGTAGTGAGCCTTTTTAAGGACAATGAGTTCTGGCAGTGAGCCTAGTAATATTTTGTATCTAGATATAATATATTGTGAGTTAACCCTCATCGTGGTTTTTCCATTTTTGGGTTTTCCACATAAAAATATTGGTGTTCATGTGTATGGTTGCTTTGACTTGTTTTTGTGTTCTCTCTTATTGATTCATTCAAAATTGTGATAATGTTTAAGTGGATTTTATTATGGTTTTGTGGAATACTAATTTACCCTTCCCTTAGTATTCCATATGTTCAATAATTTGTATCAGAGCTTGGTCCCTTGGAGGAAACCTAATAGCTTGAGGGAGGCCCCGAAATATGAGTACAAAATTTTTTTTCCCTCGAAATTAGTCTTTATTGAATGTTTAGAAGATATGAAAGATCTAAAGGACAGGTTGATAAAAGAAAATGAGTATATTGAAAAGTTGTAAAGTAAAAGTGTTGAAGCATGTGATCTATTGACTGAAGGAGAAGAAATTATCTCTAGCCTATTACAACAATTAGATGAGAAGAAAAGATCTGAAGAATGTTAGGAAATTTAAATTCAAAGAAAGATGGATGAATGCTTAAAGTTAGAAGAAGTAGAAATATTGAGATTTGATCTAGAAAAGGAAAGAAGTTTTAAAGAAAAATTTAAGATAAGCCTGGCGATGCTTGATTAATTGTTTACCTCTCAAAGACTGGAAATGGATAGGTGTCATTTAGGGTTTGAGAGAGGTCAAATTTCAAAAGTGAAGCAATCCACTGGTAAGAATACTTAATACAAACATAAACAAATGAAGGATCCCAGAATAAATCCCATAAAAACTCATGTTAAGCGTTGTGATGCTAAAAGGTACTTATCTTTCAATGGTGTTGGTTACAAATGCAAGAAGTTTTGTCAAAAAGAAAAGGATAGCAAATGTAAAATGAATGATTGTTTATTCAATAAGTGTTCTAAGTGCAAGAAGAATGGATATAAGGTTGGTGCATTGAATAAAAAGGAAAATGTGAGGAAGAATACTACTTTCTGTAAGTGCAACAATCTGAAACATCTTGGCAGTATCAACAGAAGAAAGAAAATTTCTATTCGGTGAAGAAGATTGGTCAAATATTTGATCCAGAAGAAGCAAGAAAGGAATCAAAATCATAAGTTTTATTTGTACCGACCTCTCGTGTAGATACTCCTATCAATTTCTAAGAAAAAGTAGTGGCTAAGGGGGAGTAATCATCAGAAAATATAATAAACCCCCTCATCGATACTTGTGTCATATCATGACAGAATTATATTTAATGTGGTAAGGAAATTAAGAAAATTTTCAGTCACATGTATGAAGGATAAAATCTCTAGAATTCAAAAGGATGAAGGAATACACAATCTTCGAGGCAATCTACTTGCAAGTTAAAGCATTTACTACAAAATCATTCAGAATGAAAGGAATATGTTTAGATAATTCTTAAAGGCTTATGTATTTTTGGAAAAGTGTGCAATGGAAGTTTAGAAGGAAATTCAGAGTTTTAGGGTTTGAGGAAGAAGTCAAGCAGATTTGAAGTGAGCTCCTGAAGTAGGATATCTATACATTTCTTGTTGGAATTTTTAGAGGTATTCCTATTTACACAATATTTCACTTTTATTGCTATGGATAATTCAAAGGTTGTGAATTGTGTGGATAAAACTAGATTGAAAAGATGTTTGAGGAATGTTTCAGATGAGTTTTTTGGTGCATTCTCTTTCATCCCTCTAAGAGTGTTTCGTATAGAAGATATCTATGCATTTGTTTATAGTAAGATAGAAGAGATGTCATTAGTTCAGTTGAACGTTCTTTGGGAAAGTGGATTGAAGTAAAGCCATGATGCCTGCAAAGTGTTAGTTGAGAAAAAGTTAGATGTTTGGAGGAAATTTCCCTTGTTTGAATTTGAGAAGGAGTACATTTGAAGAGTGTTGAGAAAAATTCATAATGAATCTCTATGGATAGATGAGGTGCATTTGATTTCTAGAGAAGTTATTAGAGATGTAACGGGTTTGTGTTCCTCCATACTAGTTCCCAAACTGAAGGCTATGGATGAGAAAGAAATAATTGAGGTTACAGGTGCGAGTTATAAAGGGAAAGAGATTGAATTGAGATCAATTGTTGATCTGGTAATACGGTATGCTACTATGGTCATCGATCACAAAGTTTGTATCCCTAACAATGACCTTACAATTTTTACTCCTACAGTGCATACTACTATTGATATGGTAATAAGAGGTATGGAATATTACCTATGTGAATTACTTTGTATACATATTTTGAAGAATTTAAGGGAAATCAAGAAGAGTAAGAAGAATACATTTCGGTAAGGAAATTTGGTTGTCTATTTATTCTTTTACTTTTTGAAAGAGTTGTTGGTAATAGGAAGGATAGAATGGTCAAATTCAAAGCCTATTTCCTATCAAATCAGGAACTTAAATCTTGGTAGTTTGGATGCACAAGAATCCGCCCTTGTTGCATTCTTTGGAACATTTCAGATGAGGATGAACAAAAGGTTTTAGATTCTAGTAAGTTTTGTAGAAAGATACTTTGAAAGCATAAATTTTCTTGTGTCTACAAATTATTTTCACATGGAAGCAGTTGAATCAAGGTTAGTTTGGATATTTGAATTGATCTATGAAGTTTCAGAGGCTGAAGTTGATAACTATGCAAAAATTATTTGGAAAACCCTAAGAATCTCGATGTAGAAGGAACCTCTGGTAGCATGACCAAAAAAGGGAAGAAGAGGAAGAGTGTTGTTAAGCAAGAAGTTGCAGAAGGAAGTGATATTGAACATGAGCATGAAAGAATAAATATTCAAAGAGCTTTGGAAGAATTGCAAAAGGTTATTCCTAGTGCTAATTTTGATTCATCTATTTCTATTGTGGAGAATCTTTGTGGCATGATTGATTCTTTAAAGTTTTACATCTTTGGACATGAAGCATCTACTGAAGGATATTTGGAAGATACAAAAGAGAAATGTGTGACTAAACACAGTCAAGTAATGAAGGAATTGGAGTGTGTACAAGGCTGTGAAGAAGAGGCACATAAATTACTTTATTTTTGCTTAGATTGGTCTGGCTGTACACTGAATATGAGAAATGAGATAAGGATGAGTGAGTCCTGGTTGAGCACTCAGGTAGATACATATAGATTAACAAAAGATAAAAGCAATCAGAGGTGGTTCTACATTGTGCAGCTTTAGGATAAATTCTTTTCTCTACACGATTAGAGGAAAGATGTTATAAAAAAGTTTGTGGCACTTAGAGATATGATTAAACTCAAAAATTCTACTATTTCTAGTGCTCTTGGATGTATTGGAGAGTTATCAGAGATCAATCTTAGTCCCAATATTTTAATAGATGGTGTAGAGTCTTTAATTAAACTTGAGCTATTTTAGAAGACTCTTGTCAATGAAAAAGGTTTATGGGAAGAAGGTAAAGTGTTGTGGAAGGCTATCCTAGAGAGTCTCAGAGGTTCTTCTTTAGGTTAATTCTAGGTTGCATTCGCATTTTTCTGGTTACATTTTGATGCATAATTACATATATACTAGACCCCTTCCTTTGCCATTGATTTCAAAGGGGGAGAGATAAAGAGATGAAGAGATAGAGATTTAGAGGATTTTTTTTTTTGTGAAGAACAATTTTGATACCTGGGAGTATTCAGAGTATTCGGTTGTAGTTTACTAGAAAATGTTTTTGTCATGCATGTTGCCATCATTACCAAAGGGGGAGATTGTTGGAAGCTTTGCAACATGAGCAAGAAGTATGGATGGTTATGTTATGTTGTCATTGATTTCAACATGGTGATAACTATATGGGAAGACTGCTTGGTTTACCAGAAGTTGTTCTCTACCGGTAATACTCTTTTGTGATGGATCAGTGTGTTAGTATTTGAGTCTAGAATTCACTGCAAGATCTGATATGACTCTACTCTCTTAACCATGTTTTCTTGAGTCATTCAGACAACTATATCATGGATCTTGAGACATCTTTTTTTGTGAGCAGAAAGCTATCCCTGATAGAGTTTAACTTTGTATCCTACTATTCTTCTATGTGTGGCATACTGTGTGGGAGACTCCTCATTCTACTAAAGTGAACATTCTTTGTTGCGATTTTGTTGATATTCTCCTTGTTGGTAGTATGATGGGAAATGAATGTGTTCTCATATTTGAAAGGTGTTTTCTTTGAGGATTATTTATTGGTTTGCATAATTACACTCTAGTCTTGGAAAACTTAGCGAATGCAATATATTATGTAGACTAGTTATGTTTTAATAGACGTTAGCCGAATTTGTATAATGCAATATGTGGATAAAATGTATAATTCTTATTTGGTGTTGATGAAGAAGGTTTTGATTATTTTGTCTTCATCTAATTAGGCTGACCTAATTGATGAATAAGATACCCTTATGTGTATATAAGATGAAAGATAGAAGAGAGATATATAAGTGAGAGAGAAGGAGATGTGTATATGAACATAGGAGAAGATTAGAGACTAAATGCTTGATTAGTTGTGATCAAGCATTACTATTTTGAGTGACTATTGTGTGAGGTAATACTTTATTTAAGCTCAGAAACTTTGCAACCCCTACACATTGAAAGCTGCATTCTATTGCACTAATCTTTGCAGTGGAGCCAATTAGTCTCTGTAATTTTGAGTTGGGCCATCTTGTACCGTAGTGAGCTCTTAAGGATGTAAAGTGAGTCATGGCAAGGAGGGCCTACAATATTTTGTATCTAGATATAATATACGAGTTAACCCTCACCATGGTTTTTCCTTTTGGTTAAATTTCCACGAAAACTCTAGTGCTCATGTGTATCATTGCTTTGACTTGTTTTAGCGTCCTCTTGTTGATTTCAAATAAAATTGTGATAATGTTTAAGTGGATTTTGTTATGTTTGTTTTTTAATACTAATTTCCCTCAAGATTATGGATGTTCGACAACAATCAGGTCAGAAAGCTTGGTCCCTTGAAGGAAGTTTCAACAACTTGAGGGGAGGCCCTCAAAATTTTATTCAAGAATTTTGTCTCAAATAGTCTCTACCGGTCGTTCGTGTGGGCTAGGATTTGAAGGATGTTGATAAAATAAAATGAGTATATTGAAAAGTTGCAAAGTAAAAGTGTTGAAGCATGCGATCTATTGACTGAAGGAGAAGAAATTATCTCTAGCCTGTTACAACAATTAGATGAGAAGAAAAGAACTGAAGAATGTCAAGAAATTTAAATTCAAAGGAAGATGGATGAATGTTTAAAGTTAGAAGTAGAAATCTTGAGATCTGATCTGGGAAAGGAAAGAAGTTTTGAAGAAAAATTTAAGATAAGCTTGGTGATTCTTGATGAATTGATTACTTCTCAATGATCAGAAATGGATAGGAGTAGTTCAAGGTTTGAGAAAGTTTAGAGATCTAAAGTGAAGCAATCCACTCGTAAGAAGACTCAGTACAAAGATAAACAAATCAAGGATCCTAGAATAAATCCCGGAAAAACTCTTGTTAAGCGTTATGATGCTAAAAGGTACTTATTTTTCAATGGTGTGTGTTACCCCCCCGCACAAGTTTATCACAGCAAAAAGTGGACTGCAAAGGTAAAATGAATGATTCTTTATCTCGAAAGTCTTCTAAATGAAAGAAGAATGGATATAAGGTTTGTGTGTTGAATAAAAAGAAAAATGCACACAAGAATACTACTTTTTGTAAGTGCATCAATATGGAACATCTTGGCAATATCAACAGAAGAAATAAAAATTTATATTCGGGACAAAGAAGAATGATCAAACCTTTGATCTTAAAGAAGCAAGAAAGGAAATGAAAAGGATTTGGAGAAAGGAATCAAAATCATTAGTTTTATCTGTACCGACCTCCGATGAAGATACTCCTATCAATTTCTAAGAAAAATTAGTGACTAAGGGGGAGAAATCATCAGAAAATCTAATAAATCCCCTCATCGGTACTTGCGTCATATCATGAAAGAAGTATATTTAATGTGGTAAGGAAATTAAGAAAGTTTTCAGTCACATGTGTGAATGATTAAATCTACAGAATTTGAAAGGATGAAGGCATACACAATCTTTGATGCAATCTACCTACAAGTTGAAGCATATACTGCAAAATCATTTGGAATAGAAGATAAGTTTAGATAATTCTAAAAGGCTTATGTATTTTTGGAAAAGTGTGCAAAGGAAGTTTAGAAGACAATTCAGAGTTTCAAGGTTTGAGGAAGAAGTCAAGTGGATTCAAAGTGAGCTCCAAAAGTAGGATATCTATACATTTCTTATTGGCATTTTTTACAGGTATTCTTGTTGGCACAATATTTCATTTTTATTGCTATGGATAATTCAAAGGTTGTGAATTGTGCAGATAAAGCTAGATTGAAGAGATATTAGAGGAATGTGTCGAAATATTTTTTTGGTGTATTCACTTGTATCCCTTTGAGAGTGTTTCCTACAGAAGATATCTATGCATTTTTTTATAGTAAAGTATAAGAGATGTTGTCAGTTTAGTTGAACATGCTTTGGGAAAGTGAATTGAAAGAAAGACATGATGCCTACAAAGTTTTAGTTGAGAAAAATTTGGATGTTTGGAGGAAAGTTCCTTTGTTCGAATTTGAGAAGAAGTACATTTGAATAGTGTTGAGAAAAAATCATGATGAATCTTTGTGGATAGATGAGGCACATTTGATTCTTAGAGAAATTATTAGAGATGTACCTAGTTTGTGTTCCTCTGGACCAGTTCCCAAACTGAAGGCTATGGATGAGAAAGAAATAATTGAGGTTACAAGTGCAAGTTCTAAATGGAAAGAGATTGATTTGAGATCAATTGTTGATCTAGTAATATGGTATGTTGCTATGGTCATCGGTCACAAAGTTTGTATCCCTAAGAATGACCTTACAATTTCTACTATTGTGGTGCATACTATTGTTGATATGGTAATAAAAGGTATGAAATATGACTTGTGTGAATTACTTCGTATGCATCTTTTGAAGAATTTAAGGGAAATGAAGAAGAGTATGAAGAACACATTTCGATATGGAAATTTGGTTGTTTGTTTGCTCTTTTACTTTTTGAAAGAGTTTTCAGTAATAGGAAGGATAGAATGGTCAAATTCAGATCCTATTTCCTATCAAATAAGGAATATGATAAATCTTGGTAGTTTGGATGCACAAGATTTTTCCCTTGCTGCATTCTTTGGAACATTTCAGATGAGGATGAACAAAAGGTTTCAGATTCCAGTAAGTGTTGTGGAAAGATACTCTAGAAGCATAAATTTTCTTTTGTCTACAGATTTTTGTCACATGGAAACAGTTGAATCAAGGTTAGTTTGGATATCTGAATTGATCTATGAAGTTCAGATGTTGAAGTTGATAACTATGCTAAAAATCTTTCAGAAAAAACTAAGAATCTCGGTGTAGAAGGAACCTTCGGTAGTGCGACCGGAACAGGGAAGAAGAGGAAGAGTTTTGTTAAGAAAGAAGTTGTAGAAGGAAGTGAGCCTGAACATAAACATGAAGGAATAAATATTATTCAAAGAGCTTTGGAATAATTGTAGAAGGTTATTCTTGGTATTAATTTTGATTCATCTATTTCTGTTGTGGAGAATTTTCATGGCATGATTGATTCTTTAAAGGTTTACATCTTCATACTTGAAGTTTCCATTGAAGGATATTTGGAAGATATCAAAGAGAAATGTCTGAATGTATACAGTCAAGTAATGAAAGAATTGGAGTGTGTACATGGTTTTGAAGAAGAGGCACAAAAATTACTTTCTTTTTTCCTAGATTGGTCTGGTTGTACACTGAATAGGAGAAATGAGATAAGGATGAGTGAGTCCTAGTTGAGCACTCAGGAAGATACATAGAAGATAGCAGAAGATAAAGAAAATCAGAGGTGGTTCTACATTGTGCACCTTTAGGATAAATTATTTTCTCTATAAGATCAAAGGATGAATGTTATCAAATAGTTTGTGGCACTTAGAGACATGATTAAACTCAGACATTCTACTATTTCTAGTGCTCTTGGATCTATTGGTGAGTTATCATAGATCAATCTTAGTCCCAATACTTGAACAGATGGTGTAGAGTCTTTAAATAACTTGAGCTATTTTACAAGACTCTTGACAATGCAAAAGTTTGATGGGAAGAAGGTAAAGCATCGTGGAAGGCTATCCTAGAGAGTCTTAGAGGTTCTTCTTTAGGTTAGTTCTAGGTTGTGTTCACATTTTTCTGGTTACATTTTGATGCATATTTACATATATACCAGACCCCTTCCTTTTTCATTGATTTCAAAGGGGGAGAGATAAAGAGATGAAGAGATAGAGATTCAGAGGAAAAACATTTTTGTGAAGAACAGTTTTGATAGGGGAGTATTCAGAGTATTCAGTTGCGATTTACTCAAAAATGTTTTTGTCATGCATGTTGCCATCAATGCCAAAGGGGGAGATTGTTGGAAGCTTTGCAACATGAGCATGAAGTATGGATGGTTATGTTATGTTATCATTGATTTCAACATGGTGATAACTATATGGGAAGATTGCTTGGTTTACCAGAAGTTGTTCTTTGCCGGTAATACTCTTTTGTGATGGATCGGTGTGTTAGTATTTGAGTCCGGAATTCACCGCAAGATCTGATATGACTCTACTCTCTTAACCATGTTTTCTTGAGTCATTCATAAAACTATATCATGGATCTTGAGACATATTTTGTTCTGAGCAGAAAGCTATCCCTGACAGAGTTTAACTTTGTATCCTACTATTGTTCTATGTGTGGCATACTGTGTGGGAGACTCTGTATTCTACTAAAGTGAAAGTTCTTAAGTTGTGATTTTGTTGATAGTCTCCTTGTTGGTAGTATGATGGGAAATTAATGTGTTCTCATATTCAGAAGGTGTTTCCTTTGAGGATTATTTTTTGGTTTGGATAATTATGCTCTATTCTTGGCCGACCTAGCGAATGCAATATATTATGTAGACTAGTTATGTTTTATAGATGTTAGTCGACTTGGTATAATGCAATATGTGGATAAAATGTATAATTCTTATTTGGTGTTGATGAAGAAGGTTTTGATTATTTTGTCTTCATCTAATTAGGCCGACCTAATTGATGAATAAGATATACTTATTATATATAAGATGAAAGATAGAAGAAAGATATTTAAGTGAGTGAGAAGAAGTGTATATGAATATAGAGGAAGGTAGTGACCTAAATCTTCGATTAGTTGTGATTAGTATAGTTTTGTTGAGGCAATTGCTATGTGGCGTAGTACTTTTTATTTTGAGCTTTAGTGGAACTAAAACCTACACATTGAAGGTGTATCCTATTATTCTAGTTGTACACTGAATATGAGAAATGAGATAAGGATGAGTGAGTCCTAGTTGAGCACTCAAGAAGATACATACAAGTTAGTAGAAGATGAAGATAATTAGAGGTGGTTTCTTTGAAACATACACCTTTAGAATTCAAATTCTTTTCTCTACGAGATCAAAGTACTGATGTTATCAAGAAGTTTGTGGCACTTAGAGACATGATTAAACTCAGACATACTATTGTTTCTAGTGCTCTTGGTTGTATTGGTGAGTTATCAAAGATCAATCTTAGTCCCAATACTTTAGCAGATGGTGTAGAGTGTATTTAAATAACTTGGTATTTAAAAGACTCTTGTGATAATAAATGAAGGAACTATCCCTAGAGAGTCTCCCGGATGTTCTTCTTCAGGATTAATTCTAGGTTGTGTTCACATTTTTGGGTACATTTTTTGATGCATATTTACATATACGCGGACCCCTTCCTTCTTCATTGATTTCAAAGGGTGAGAGATAAAGAGATGAAGAGATAGAGATTCAGAGGAAATTTTTTTTAGGAAGAACAATTTTGATAGGGAAGTATTCAGAGTACTCAGTTGCGGTATACTCAAAAATGTTTTTGTCATGCATGTTGCCATCAATGCCAAAGGGGGAGATTGTTGGAAGCTTTGCAACATGAGCATGAAGTATGGATGGTTATGTTATGTTGTCATTGATTTCAACATGGTGATAACTATATGGGAAGATTGCTTGGTTTACCAAAAGTTTTTCTCTACCGGTAATAATCTTTTTTAATGGATCGGTGTGTTAGTATTTGTGTTCGGAATTCACCGCAAGATCTGATATGACTCTACTCTCTTAACCATGTTTTCTTGAGTCATTCAGAAAACTATATCATGGATCTTGAGACATCATTTTTTGTGAGTATAAAGCTATCCCTAACTGATTTTAACTCTGTATCCTACTATTGTTCTATGTGTGGCATATTATGTGGGAGACTCTGCATTCTACTAAAGTGAACATTCTTATGTTGTGGTTTTGTTGATAGTCTCCTTGTTGGTAGTATGATGGGAAATTAATGTGTTCTCATATTCAAAAGGTGTTTTCTTTGAAGATTATTTGTTGGTTTGGATAATTACACTCTAGTCTTGGCCGACTTAGCGAATGCAATATATTATGTAGACTAGTTATGTTTTATAGATGTTAGCCGACTTGGTATAATGCAATATGTGGATGAAATGTATAATTCTTATTTGGTATTGATGAAGGTTTTGATTATTTTGTCTTCATCTAATTAGGCCGACCTAATTGATGAATAAGATATACTTGTGTATATATAAGATGAAAGATAGAAGAGAGATATATAAGTGAGCGAGAAGGAGAAGTGTCTATGAACATAGGAGAAGATCAGAGCCTAAATTCTTTATTAGTTGTGATTAGGATAGTTTTGTTGAGCGATTTCTATGTGAGGCAGTACTTTTTTATTTTGAGCTTTAGTGGAACTAAACCCTGCACATTGAATGTGTATTCTATTAGTTCAATCTTTTGGTAGTGTGCCACTATCTTTGTAATCTTGGCAATTAGCCATCTTTTGTACTTAGGCAGTGAGTATTTTTAAGGATAGCATGAGTCCTAGCAGTGAGCCCCATAATATTTTGTATCTGGATATAATATATTGTGAGTTAACCATCACCATGGTTTTTCCCTTTTTGGATTTTCCACATAAAAATCTAGGTGTTCATGTGTATGGTTGCTTTGAATTGTTTCTATGTTCTCTCTTTCTTATTCAGTTAAAATTGTGATAATGTTTGAGTGGATTTTATTATGGTTTTGTGGAATACTAATTCACTCCTCCCCTCTCAGTATTTTGAATGTTCAACAGAAGGGAACCGAAACCCTTTACAACTTAAGTTACAAAATGTTGCTCAATATATACTACGTTAAAACACTAGCAGAGCCCAACACCCAAGACATCAAAAGAAACAAAATACTGCTCGAAAGATACAATAGTAAACTATCAGCAACACCCAACAACAACAAAATGGTAAAACAATAAGAAAGAAAATGAGACCCAACAGCAGAAAAGCACACAACAAACAAACAAAAAAACAAATAGGACACTATTTTATACTTATTAAGGTGTTGGCCATCTCAAGCTCCTGGCTTCTATGCATTTCAATCATTTCCAACAATTCTTTTTTCTTAGCTTCAAAGGACTTCTTACAGTTAGCTATCACTCTAGTAGCAAGGCCTTTACCATCATCTTTTGCACATTTTTTCCCTTTACCTTTGTCCAAGTGTTCCTTCTCTGTTAACTCAAAAAAATATAGTTGGTCCTCCCTAAGCTCACTAATTTTATGAAATAGGACTTCCAAAGATTTTGCACTATTCTTCATTGAAATATGACAAGCATGAAGAAGATTCTTTATATCTGCATTGGTGTCTAATATCTTGGCTTCTAAACAAACCAAGCGCTCTTGACACAGGGATTTGAAATCACAGTGAGGTGGAATCATCATTGAGATTGGAAAATTCCTCATAAAGGGGATTTACCTTTAGAGGCTCTGACTTCACATGCTTCTACTCCACATCCTCCTTTTGAACCTTAGTCTCCCTCTCCAGGTCCACATTGGGAGAGCTACGAACTAGGGATTCATTGATTTCCACTACCTTCTCTTCAGAAGCATTCTCCTCTTTCAAAGAAACATGGTAACCTTAACCATATCTTTCAAGGCCTGGTTCTTCAACTTGGAAATGTGTTTGGAAACCCTTCTCAGCTTATCCTTTTCCTCTGTTGTCATCACATTTTCCTACATTCCCTCCTCTTTACCACTAACCACAGTGTCACCCTGGCCAGCATCTAGAGCTTCATTCTCGGGTGTGGAATTGACAGAGCCCACTTCCGTATCCTCACGATCAGAATGGGAATCCATCTCATTCAGAATAAGGCACTTAGCTACCCATTTTCTTTTAAGGCTACCCTTCTTCATTTTTTTCAAGGAGGTAGCCACATGGGCTGGGGACCCATCCTCGTCCTCTTAATTCCACTCCTCTTCCTCAACAATGCTAGTATCTGAGCCAGAAGAGCCAGAAGCTTCACTTAGAATCTTCTCCTTACCATTAATTGCAGAGGCAGGGACAAGGGCTTTAACATGCTCCATGATTAAAAGAATGAGACTGTCATGGAGGATCGAAGCCCTCCTATTTTTTAAGTGAGCATAAACAGAGACCTCAATGGAAGACAACAAAAAATGGAAAGGAAATAAATAGCCCATGTCTAAAATGGTTTAAAAGAGTAAAATGATGGCCAAGGATTGCAGTGAACCTGCCTTCTAAAGTCACATACTACATTATCACCTCCACAATATTTTCCCATACCTTCTTGAGATACTTCCACTCATAGCCCCAACTTTCCATTTTGATAAGTTTTTTCATTTGTCATCTTTGAAGAATTGAGCCATTGCTTCCTTGTTAATCTTCTTGTCCTTATAGAACTTACGAACAACCATCGACAACCCAATCATAGTAGCAATAAACTCCTCATTGATATCAACTACCAATCCCTTTATCTAAAGTTTGCAGCTATGCCAACAAGAAAAAAACTCTGTCGAAGCATTCAGGTCATGATCATGCAATCTTTCTAAGAACGACATAAAATTCCCATGCTGGAGAATCATCCAAATTTTCTTCTTCTTCCTTAGGCTTGCACAATAATTTGACTCAATTATGCTCCTATCAACTTTTATTTCCTCAAAAAATAGAAATAGAAAACCATTGCAATTATTGTTCATTTGATAGCCAACAAGCCAAACAAAACCCACAAAGTGTGTGAGTCGTGAATTGGTACTAAAGATTAAATGATGCCACCACATAGGCTCAGACAAAACAATCATTTCTCATTAAGATCCTAGCTTTCTCAAGATGGAGAGAGCCTTCCTCCCATGCTTGATACTCATTTTCCTGACAACCTCATTGGCAAAAAAATATTCCGATGAATTACTTTCTAAAAAAATGTGAGATACAAGGGTCTCTTCACAAGAACTTAACATGATTATAGTATCCTTTATTAATTGATCAACATTGAAACTGGGCTTATGGGTGCTACATAGATAATTGATGATGTTTAAAGAGTCACATTCTACCCATATTTTAGAGTAACCCCTATCCACAACATATTTGATGCTTATAAACATAGCCTCTGCCTTAGCATAGTGATTTGTTTGATTTCCCAATGGGAGTTCTACCATGCCTAAGAGCCTACCATCCTCATTCCTCAACACCCCCCCACAAGCTCTAGGCCCAGGGTTACTGTTGGCTGCCCCATTGAGAAAAAATGTTGCTCTATATGTTTGTATTTATATATATTAATCAATAGAAATGTTGATCTATATGTTTGTATTCATACATATTCATCAACATAAACAAAGGTGCGAAATTATTCTCGAAATGTATTTCATACTAACAAAATGGATTTAATATTTTTATAAAAATTATTTGCATATTAACAAACTATTAACATGCCAAAAAAATAAAATAAGTATTATTAAAAAAGAAAAAAATATTAGTTGACAATTTAATCTAGAAAAATATTAGTAGTAGCATAAAATCAAAATAACACATATAGTCTAGTCTTGTATATTTTATTGATGAATATTGGAGAAAAATAGATAAAAATTATGGGAAATCACATGATTATGCATTGTGATTTTTGTTTTCAATCTTCTTTGGATGTTGTCTCGTCTAATATTGGAAAAGAATTAGTGAGAAATATCAAATATAGAGTGTAGAAAATAAAGTGCATTTAATAGGAAATTTTTATTGCTTAAAAAAGAAAGAAAGATACTTTAAAAATAAGCATCTAAATTATTTTATTCTTAATTTTACTTAGCTAGGTATTGTTGATGTTACGCTAGAAGAGGAGGACAAGTGCACATTGTTCCTTTTTTTAAATACCTATATCTTGGTATAATCTAACCGTTGCATTGCGTAGTTCAATTATAGATCCCAAAATAGATGCCCTGGTTGCCAATTTTCGTAGTGAAGAAATGATAGAAATCCATGGATGAGGGTTCTAAGGATGCAATACATGGTAGAATCAAGGAAATGATGGTAAGAAAAGGTGGGATAAGGAGAGGGCCAAGTGAAAAGGATAATACAAAATTCCTAGTAAGGGTAGTGTTTGTTGGAGTAAAGGTTTTAACTTGATTATGTTAATTAAGTTACCCTTACTCCTCGCTTAAGATTTCACTTTAGTTTTCATATTGTGACATTTAATAATTATATTAATTATTAAATTTCTACCTAGTAGGGTTTCTTTAGGGTTGCACAATATCCTTTTATAAGGATTGATAAAATGTGTATTTTATCTTTCTCTCTGATTAATACATTTTCAGCTTTTAGAGCACCTTTGCCTTTTGTCTGGAATGTCTTCTTTCTGTGATAGGTTATTTGCATGCAAGTGATCTTCGGGGTCTGTGAGGTGAGATTTCTCAACTTCAACATGGTATCAGAGCTCCAGCCCTGTGGCTTCCTATTTGCGATTTGAAGATATTCTCTCACAACATTTTTTTGTGCAAGGGTTTCAATCCAGATTGTTTTTTTTGTGGATTTAGGGGTCGTCAAAATTTTTTGGGCATTTTTGGACAAATTGTACCTCACCATTGAGTCCATAGCGCCTAGAAACCCCTATTTTCATATAAAATTTGTCCAATTTGGACACAAATGAACCAAAAGGAAAAAATTCCTTGCCCCAAGGCCGTACGGCCCCAGGGCTCGCATATCGAGGCGAGAAACGTACAAAAAATTAAAAAAATTTGAAAAAAAAATCAAGTTTTTTTTGAAAAAACTGTGCTCACAGTTCAAAAGTAGGGCATTGCTCGCCAGCCACCAAGCGGCTACCCGCCAGCCACTTAGACTGGCGAAGCAAGCCAGTAGCTGCTGACCTTCCCCTCCGCCATGTGGCCACTCGCCAACCACCAGCGCCTTTCCCATGCACCACCTATGCACTGCCCTCGTGTGACCAACTTAGTCGGTTCCCTCAAATCGGGTGCCTGGTCATATCAGGGACCAAGAGCACGTTGATAGCCCCAGGTCGTAGCCACCTGGTCGCGCATGTGACTAGGGGCTATTTTGAGCAACTTTCAGTAAATTAGGTGTAAAATAGATGTCTTAGCTCAGATTTTCAAAAATGAATTGGCGTCAGAAAATTGGTTCTGAGCCCGATCTATTGATGGAGGTTATTTTTTCTGATTTTTCTGTTTTGCTACATTTTTTGCTAGTCAAAATTCAGAACTTGTTTTTTGCACTCCGGGGGGGCATAACTTTTGCGTCTAAGCTCCATTTTGTGCAAACGAATAGGTTTTGGAAAGTTGGTTCAATGCTCTACACAATGATTAGACTTATTTTCCTAGATTCTGCCTCAAGTATATTTTATTCAACATTTTGTTTTTTCACAATTTGCTTAATTACTTGGACGTTTTGGCACTTGGGAACCTCCTGTTTGCATCATTATGCTCTATTTCATTTGATCTACATGCTGTAAGGTCAATTTTCATAGATTTTTTAATTTGAAGAGTTATCATGGGTTTTTCTACTCACCCTTCAGTTGTAATTTTCGAATGGGGTAATTATGAGTCACGGGCAAAGGGAATACTTACACATTGTAGGTGGCTTAATATTTTTCCTTATTTGTATGATCTCGTACCTGAACTAGCCACTTCAAAGGGGAAACTAGCTTGGGATATCATTAGATATCACATAGTAGGACTTATATTATCTAGTGTTGATGATGACACTATGTGGGCTATATCGGACATTGATTGTCCCCACCCACTCTAGACACGTCTTTGGGAGATCTATGGAGACCCCAATCTCTCTCCATTCCCAAAAAATCCTACTTCAGATTGTCTCTTACCCATATCTTGGAGAGATAATATACCCTTTGATCATGATACTTTAGAGGAGGTTGAGTATTTAGACACCCTTACATGTTCTGATGGATCAGAGGCTTGTCTCATAGTTCCTACTCTTTAGACTGAGATTATACATGTATCATCCATTGTTCCTGATGACATCAGTATCACCACATTGGCCTCTATGGATTCAGGTCAGCATCATGACCTTCTTGGTCATTCATTATCTGCTGCATCATGGGATTCTTATCTTGTAGACACATTCTTGTTTGATGAGTCTCACACTGTAGATCTTGAGGATTATTTTGAGGAAATTCATCTCCTCTACCTTGATAGGGAGGTTATCATTGTATGCCCACCATTATCTGTGCATTCAGAGGTTGCATTTCAGGATTCTCCACATTAGTTTGGATTTGGCATCATTTGTTTCAGTTTAGAGAAAGAGATTCTTCAGCATCCTATCATGGCACACATCTTGAGATAGATTGGTTCATCACTCTTCAGAGGGTTTCTTCGACATCATCCTTTGGATCCATTTCTTCCCAAGGGGAGGAATGTTATTTTTTGCTTTAGGATCTCTTTTTGGATTCTACATCAGGCATCCACCATTGCAATATGAGTTTCTTCATTGTGGGGGGGGCTTCTTGTCTCTTTATATCTCTCCTATGGAGACCATTGTATATGTACTTATATGATAGAAGTTGTCTATGGGGGGTATCATGTAATCCACCTCCTATCCTTCTTTCATTAGTGCATTTCATTGTTTTATTTTCTCTCTTTTTGGGGGGAGTTTTGTTCCCATGAGGTTTTCTCCCTTTCTCCACTTTACAGAGAATTGGTTGTATTTGGGTACCTGATCAGGCCTAGTTGTCAGGACCCTTATTTTCTTCCATGCACTGTAGTTACCTTTGCTTTCTTGCACATGTTTGTAGTTGCACTCTTGCTCATCTTAAGGGGAGGTGTTAGAGTAAAGGTTTTAACTTAATTATGTTAATTAAGTTACCTTAATTCCTCTCTTAATATTTCACTTTAGTTTTCATATTGTGACATTTAATAATGATTAAATGTCTACCTATTAGGGTTTCTTTAGGGTTACACAATCTCCTTTTATAAGGATTAATCATTGTATTTTATCTTTCTCTCTGATTAATACATTTTCAGCTTTCAGAGCACCTTTCCCTTTTTTCTAAAATGTCTTCTTTCTATGACAGGGTATTTAGATGCAGCTGATCTTTGGGGTCTATGAGGCGAGCTTTCTCAACTTCAATAGTGTTAAATATTATAAGTGAGGAAAATGGGTCCATATAAACGAGCATATATATTTAATAAGAAGTTTTCTAAAGATTCCTTTAATTATAAATCATCTAATAATGAAAGCAATCATTTATTTCTTTCAACTAACTTTGCTAGTGATGACTCATGCTTTGTTGATTTAGGAGCCTCATATCATATGAAGCATTAAATCAGGAGTGGCTTTTTTATATGTAAATCATATGATGCCCAGCTGGCATGTTCCTTAGTAATAATAATTTATATTAGATTGTTGGAAAAGTTAAGGTAAAGCCTATGTTAAATGATGGGAGAGTAAAATATCTAATAGATGTCTTGTACATCCAAGCATTCACATAACTTTTTTTTTTCAATTTTTGAAATGAATGATGTTGGAGTGAATGACACATCTTATAGTAGTTATTGTAGGTTGGCTAGAGAGAATTTGGTGCTAGTTAAGGGATATCCATGTGACACTTTGTTCAAGATTGATGCATCTACTAATTGCATTTTATCCCATTTAATTAAAAACTCATATTCAAGTATTTTGAGACACTACAAGATGTGTTAAAGTAGTGAAAAGGGATTAACACGCTAGTTAATTTTTTGTCGATGGATCGTCTATAATTATTTTATGGACTTTAACTGTTTGAGCATCATGTTCCTTGTAAATAGACTAAACTAAAGTTTAACTCTAGTAGCAAGAGAAAATAGATTATTACAGGTTATCCATAATGATGTTTTTGATCTTGTGAATGTTACTTCATTTATAAAATTTTATTACTATGTTTTCTTTATTGATGACAATGTTACTAAAACTATCTCAAACTTTCATTCTAATAATAACAACATGGAAATACAATTTTTGAACTGTACTAAACTACTGTATATCGATATATCTATATCTTACTTTTCATTATACAGAATAAATAGGATTGTAGGCGTGTCCTATTAAAAACCAAAAATTTCTAGTTCTTTGTTTTGTGTTTCATGGAATGTACCAGTCTCCCTCCAGCTATGTTCAACTCTGTATCTTGTCACATTTCAATATAATGGCAAGTCCTCTTTCTCCTGTTAATCAATGTGGAAATAGACAGGTGTAATGATTCGAAAGGAAATGGTATTCTAATTTCACGTCTTTCCTCTGTGTTTTCCTGGAATGTATATATAAAGTCTTCTAGTCAATAAAGCGTAGATTTAATTTCTTAGTAAATCCCATTTTCTTTTGAAATCATGCCCGGCACCCATTAGTTGTTTGAAAAGATATCTTTTTAGTACCAAATCACTTTCTCTTGTTTGCATGTTTTAATTCGTTTCAAAGTTTTAGATTGAAAAGATTAAGTTTTAGATTCTTTTAAAGTTTTTCATTTTAATGATTTCCTTTTATTATTTATTTTTCAAAGTTTTTGATTACGAAGATTGCATTTTAGAATCAAGTTATTTTTTATCTTTATAGGTTTTACGAGTTTCTATCAAAATTTTAAGTTGCATTCAGATTTTATTTCTATTGTTAAGTCTCATCTTAATTGTTTATGATAGGTTATGAAAATTTATAAGAAACTTTCTTTGAGGTATTGTCAAATAAACGTATGGTTAATAGTAGGGAACTTGTGGTATTTGCTACCTTTCTTAGAATAAGGGTTCTATGGACTTAATTGGTTTGTATTGATAAATTATTGTACTCTCCACTAAGTTGAGTGTCTATGTCATTGAAGATTGAGATTATTTTACTTCTCAAGTACTATATAAAGGTAGATTCTTGCTATGGTAAGAACTATTGAAAATGTTAGGAAAGGTGTCTCAACCTTGTTTGTAATATTGAGCATTTTGAGAACACAATTTTCAAACTATGAAACATAAACACTCATTTACTAGGCTATAGACTTTATTTTTGGATAAATTAATAAAATTGGGTTGCTTGGCATTGCTTCCAAAGATGCTTGTTATGTAGATATTTTTGATCTCTATAATTTGAAAAAAGACCATAGTAACCTCTTTGATCAAAAGTTATGGCCTATAAAAGTTGGATGTATTACACTGAAAATCTAAAATTATATAGGACATAGAAAAGAGTTGTAAAAGAGAGTTACACTTATTGACCAACTTATGATGCATGTTATGATGTGTCATAAGTCCTCTTTGAGTTGAGATAATGAAACCAAAATGGAAATCCTAATTTTATGAGTAATTTATGAATGCATTTATGATAGGTGGAAGGATTATGTTCTTTGAAGTCTATGAACTCATCTTGTGATTTGGGTATTGAGTTTCTAACGAAGTATTTGGGTGCCACTTTTTTTTTTGTGGTTTTAGATATGTTGGGAAAATGTTTCCCAACCTTGAAATTATATAGGGTTTTTTGTTGATAAGATGTATGTTGGTATGTGTCGACTAATCATGCAATTTTTTTTCATTGACATGTCAAGGTTTTCCCGCTCACACAACAAGGTTTTTTCCCACTAACACGTCAATGTTCTTTTTCGCTGACACATCAAGGTTTTTCCGTTAACACGTCAAATGAAAAATAACCTTGTAAAACCCTAATTCTAGAAGGTTCCAAAAAGCTTGCTATAAGTAGTTGGGATGTATGTAGACGACGGTGTATTCTAAGAGTCTGATAGTGGTCGTGTTGTTTGTAGATATTTGGTGGTGATACTCTTGTGAAAAGCTCGCCATGCAAGTATATTGTAATCATTTGATTTTTGAATAATATATTGGGTGGCTTTTGGAGTGTGGGGTTTTTCCCCAAGTAAATCATTATGTTGTGGTATGCATGATTTTTGTGTTTATTTTTGTTTAAGTTTTTGTAACTGTTAAAGATCTATAAAGTTTTGCATTTTTCTCCTCTCAAGATTAATGTAGGAAGTTGTTCCACTACCTTAGCTTCCTTACAATATCATCTTTTTGTAATATCATTTGATGGTCATGTGTACTACTATTTATAGGGTGCTTGAGATAGAGGTGTTGATAGTGAATTTGTAGATACTATTATGTTGCTAGAATTACTTTATATCTATACTTGGTGATACTCCTATAAAATCTTGATGATTTCCAAGGGTATTATATTTGTGTTAAAATTAATGAGCATCAATTTTTTATTTCTTTAGAGTGTGGGGTCTCTCCTAAAAGGGTTTCCCCATGTACATCTATGTTATGATATGGTTTTTTTTATGTTTATATGTGTTTATCCTTTCTCTCATTATAAATATAAAAAATTTGCACAATACTATCCTATAGGATTAGTTTAGGAAGAATTTATAAATACCTTAGTTCCTTGCATTTAGTATCAAAGCTTAATAACCTCAAACTATAGGTGTTGGTACAATCACTCTTGTGTAAATCTTTGTTTGAGAGAGCTTGCACATAAGGGTTTGATCTTATTGTAGGAAGAGATGGAAAACATATACTGAATGGAAAAGGAGAAATCCTTAGGCACAAAATTTGAGCTTTTGGTATCTCAAGATGGATGATATTTTCATGGATAGAGATCCATGGTCTATAGTAGTTAAGCCAAATCTATTGCTATCACAAGGACATTAGGAAAAGGTGGATTTAAAAAATTTAAGAGTCTCATTAGACTATTTTGTTGGTTGAATGTTGTTGAATGTATATGAATAGACCATCACATCACTCATTTGGAAGAAATTGAGAGATTTGCATTAAGATAAATCTATGCTAAATAAATTATTTTTAAGAATGAAGTTGTATATAATTAGGATGGAGCATGGTGGCTCTATGTCCAAACATATACATGTGTTTAACATGGTTGCTACCAATTTGCACTATAGTGTAGTCAATATAGAGGAGGATGATCATTGCATGAATTTTTTGTGTTCCTTTTCAAATTAATGTGACCATATTATTATGGCTATTGGGATAAGTACTAAAAATTTAAAAATAGATGAGGTGGTGGCATTATTTATTTTCAAATATGCAAGGAAAGACTTCTACATTTGTTAAGAAGTCCCTAGCTATTCATGGTAGAATGAAAGCAAAAGGAAAGAAGGACACTTGAAGAAAGATAAATTTAGATATAAATTCCATTAGAGATCTAAATATCTCATTAATTCAAAGAAAAAATATTGGAATTATGACATTACAAGAAATTATAGAAGAGAATATAAGGAGGAAAAAAAATAGACATTGCAATTATGAGATCAAGAAGTCTTCCCAAGATGATGGTGATCCTTTGTTGCAACATTGGTTGTACATGCATCATAAGGTGTATGGCTAATTGAATATAGTGCATTTCTTGACACAAATTGACATCAATAATGGTTTAAAAAATAGAAATAATATGATGGTGCAAAGAAGCTACACCTTGGAGACAACTCTCATTTGATGATTTTTGGTTATGGAAGAGTATTGATTATATTTCCTAATAGATGAGTGAAGGGGATAAATTCCACAAAACCTACCTTTTGTAAGTAAATCCAATGATTTAAGTGTGTGTGTTATTTTATCAACTGGAGGGTTCAAGATGGTGAGATAAGTTACGGTTATTGCAATTTTTCTTATTAGGAACCCTATTTTAGTTAGATGCATATATAGTTATGTGCTAATAGTTCTTATGTTACTACAATGAGGAGATCCATAAAATATTTACCTCCACATTTAGAACTATTAGCAAAGAGGATATATTATATCTGCTTCAAAGCTCATAAATTTTTGGAACATAAGGTTTCTCATGCTTTGGAAAATAAACTTCCTATAAAGTAATTATATTATGCTAGCAAAGGATGGGCCACATTGGGTAGACTAGTTTGAGAAACTTGAAAAATAAGTCTTGTTGAGGGGTTAAATAGTTATAAACTTGAGTTGAATATTTACAAAATGTATGATTATTGAAAATAAAATCATGTTCATTTTTACTACATAGTTCTCATAAATCTTATGGGATATTGGACTTGATAAATTCTAACTTTTTTTTGTCTTGTTAATTATTTTCAATTTAAAAATTTATTTATTATTTTTCATTCATTAATGACTATTGTATAATGACATGGGTATATTTTTTTAGGAGAAAATATGAAGTCATTAGTATATTTAAATATTTCAAATCTCCTATAGAAAATCATATTGATTTAAAAGAATTAATATTTTGAGGACTAACAATAATAATGATTAATTTTATTCAATAGATTTTGGTAGGTTATAGAGATCATGAAATAGTAATATATTATAGAACTCCATACACCCTTCAATAGAATGGGTTTTTAAAAATAATTTATAGATTATTCATAAACAGGGCTAAGAGTATGCTTAGTGGGGAAATCTTGGAATTTTATTTTTTGGTAGAAGCAATTCCTATGAAGTTTTACTAGGTAAATAAGTCTATTTCATTAGCTCTTGTTGATAAGACAACTATAGACCTATATAGCTAGGACAAAACATTTCATTGAGACACATTAGATTTTTTGATTGTGAGGAATACACTCATCATAATAGGGATAAGAGGTTAAATTTGAAGAAAAATATTATAAAATGAATATTTATTAGCTATGGTGAGGATGTTAAAGGGTAAAAGCTTTGCAATCATTTTGTTGAGAAATATTTTAATAGCTAAGCATTCTTCTACTATATTGAAACAATAAAAAGGATAAAAATAATGATGTGCTTTAACTCCCAAAAAAAGAAAAATAATGCCTAACTAAAATCCCATGAAATGTCTAAAGAGGGGGAGAGTTATCATAGTTCAATGAGTTTCATAGAAGATATAGAGCCTCCACCTTAGTCATGTTGATAATACCAACTTCAAAAAATAAAAACCAAATAAGTATACTCGTGATGTAGGAAAAAGTGATCTAAGGTCTAAATCACACCTTGTACTGCATCACAATGGAAGGAACAAAAATGATCACAAACAACCACTTGGCTACTAACCACTATGAAAGAGACAAAATGGTGGATTAGTTTTTTGGTTCTTTCTTTGGGGATTGATTGATTGATTGATAATTGACTAAATTTCGAAGATGAAAATATGCATCTACGTTAATTATGCAACTATGATGAACTGTTATGATTTTAGGAAAAAAACAACAATGAAGTACAAAGTAGTAGAGTGCAGACTCAAAGGAAACTAATATAGAAATTTGATCTTGAATTAGCTAGACAATGGCATTGGCATCCTAGACTTTAGAATGTAGACCTTCAAATTTGAAATTGATTTTCTAAATATGATCATAAAAAGGGTAGATTAAATAAGAATTAACTGTAGACACATAGAGGGGAGCTAAACCTTGTGTGAAATTGTCAAGGGCGATAATTTATGATGCTAAATTTATTCCCCACTTTAGTGAGAGTATGAAATATGCTCATGCTCACACTAAAGTAAGGATAAGCCAAGAAGGGTTCATTTATCTAAACACTAAAACAAAAATGTAAAACCAATTGAACATGCACACATAAAGTGCAATGCAACATGACAACACAAAGCATACACAACGAAGACACACTAACTACCATATTGTAAAAAGAAACATAATTTAAACATTACATATGCAAACACAATGAAGACATAATGTAAACAAAATTCAAACATAATAAAAATAAACACACTTGGTTAGTAGACTAAAAAGGATCTGAGTTGGTAAGGTAAAGAGACCCCAATATTATTTGTTTCTCAAATATAAAACATCATTACTTGAATGTGGTATTAGAAAAATGGTCCTATCATAAGGACTTGCAACCTATGTTATGATAGCTCACTCATGAGATACATAGATCCACTAGCTAGAAAACTCTACTATGCTATATGCCCATGCAATATGGTGGGTATCAAAAGGCTAGCAAGCTATGCTATGCTAGCTATTTTGTGCTAGTTTACTGATGACACACATAGCTCCACTATAAAGCAAGTTGTGTTATTCTAGAACCACCTCAAGGGTACATATTCTTAACATCACAAGCATTCGATCATAAAGCCATGCCTCATGGAGAATTGTAAATAACACCACCATAAAAGATACATATGAACAATTTTGGAAAGCCTCGCCTTATTGGAGATCATGGATAATATCACCACTGATGGGGTACCACATGGATATAAAGGCTACCTTATGTGGTATCATACATAACACAACCACTAAAGGGGCACATGATTGAATTGCAAGCTCACACCTTAGGGGATATCATGCATAATACCACCACTAAAGGGGCACATGATTGAATTATAGGGAGATTTACCTTAGGGGATATCATGCATAATATCGCCACTAAAGGGGCACATGAGTGAAATTCTTAGAAGACTCCATAATAGCTAGGGGAATATGCCCCCCTTAAAATGTTAGTGTACTTTCTACACATTTCTTAAAAAGATAATTGATGAAGAGCGGATCCTTTAGAAAGGATACACACCTTAGAAGGCCTACATATCCTTTCCTTGAGAAAGTGTATGGATAAGGATAGCTATTTGCGACTATTATCATGTTTCTCCCCATTAGTGAAATATGGCTACAGACAAAATTTTTTTGTTCCCCCATTCATTGAAATGAGCATCATATGATGGCATGAACACCATATACCAGGGAGAAACACCATAATAACT
Source organism: Sequoia sempervirens (assembly GCA_007258455.2). Taxonomy (NCBI): domain Eukaryota; kingdom Viridiplantae; phylum Streptophyta; class Pinopsida; order Cupressales; family Cupressaceae; genus Sequoia; species Sequoia sempervirens. Next base: position 3,024 of record VDFB02154284.1, on the reverse strand, counting down.
AATTTATTATTTTGTATAGATCTACATGATATCCATATAATTGAATTAACCATTATAAAATTATTTTCAAAGCATAACTCATTACTAGGATGCCCAAAATTTTCATGATATGAGAAAACAGATGAAATCTATTTTTTATTCTTGTTGGAGTTTCTCTGACGAAGAGGTGGGAGAGTGATCAATTCCCACCTTAGAAGTTGAAATGCTGAAAAATTGCACTCTATGCAATTCACATTCCATTAACCCTCTTTTAGATTAATTAAATTTGATAATGCAATGCCACCTTCACCTAAACTTAATTTTTTCCTTAACATGTTTGTTCTTGGTCGCTAAAGTGAATATTTTTCGTAGAAAACCACATGACGCATAGACATCTGTGCATCACGTGAACATCTAAGAAAGATTCCTAAATGCATAGCCCTTTTGATGTTACACTTCCCACCTACCTAAGAAGTGTAATTCCTTTGCATCTTATAGGCATGTTGAAATGGCTCCTTGCATGCCTATACTCCTTCCATACTCTTATTTTTTCATTCTATTCATTCTCATTCAATCTAGCTTGCAATATTCTCCCATTCATTCATTTGAATTCTATCTTTCTATCCATTCTTTCAAGCTCCCTTTCACTTTGGCTCTCTATATTAACACTTTGGAATTCCTAGTACCTCTTGGAGGTTGCTGCTCTTCTTTTCAGAACTCTTTCTTGCTAAAGGAGGGTAATTGTAGATTTATTATTGCATTATAATCTTATTTGATAACATATTATTTTAAGATGTGTGTTTTATTTATCTCATCTATTATCTTTTTATCTATCCTTATCTATTTGGCTATATGTGGAGGTGGGAACACCTATGTCACAGTTTGATGAAGGCAAGCCCCTAAATTAGCCCCAACCATTTTCTTGTTCCCATGTGTGCAAGTTTCAAAGTTGCAATATTGTGGGAAGCTTCATTTGAGGACATCTTACTAGTATCTCCTTTCTTCTTTCCATTTATCTCATTTCTTTTCCATTTAGCCTAGTTTATTTTTATTTCCATTATTCTATTTATTTTTATCATTTTGTGATCTTAAGTGAATTTCCCAAAGGTTTTAGTGATTGAATAGTTAGCTAGTTCTAAATTTTTTTCTATGACAAACTTAATTTTTAGTTAGTACAAGACTACAACGTGTTGCGAGGACATCCATGCTTTGTGATATTGTCCTTGGTTGAGAGCTTGCTGGTTTATCTAGGGAATCTCTATAGCCTACTCTTTCAGTTCCTATAACTCCCTTATTTTTATCAACATAAATTATAAAATATATGAAAACTCCTTTATGTTCCTATCTTGTCACTTGAGCTTTTGTCCTTGAGGTAGTCAAGGAACATTCTACTATTTCTAGTGCTCTTGGTTGTATTGGTGAATTATCATAGATCAATCTTAGTCCCAATACTTTAACAGATGGTGTAGAGTCTTTAAATAACTTGAGCTATTTTACAAGACTCTTGTCAATGCAAAATTTTGATGGGAAGAAGGTAAAGCGTCGTGGAAGGCTATCCTGGAGAGTCTCAGAGATTCTTCTTTAGGTTAATTCTAGGTTGTGTTCACATTTTTCTAGTTACATTTTGATGCATATTTACATGTATACCGGACCCCTTCCTTTTTCATTGATTCCAAAGGGGGAGAGATAAAGAGATGAAGAGATAGAGATTTAGAGGAAAAACATTTTTGTGAAGAACAGTTTTGATAGGGGAGTATTTAGATTATTCAGTTGTGGTATACTGTAAAATGTTTTTGTCATGCATGTTGCCATCAATGCCAAAGGGGGAGATTGTTGGAAGCCTTGCAAAATGAGCATGAAGTATGGATGGTTATGTTATGTTGTCATTGATTTCAACATGGTGATAACTATATGGGAAGACTACTTGGTTTACGAGAAGTTGTTCTCTGCTAGTAATACTCTTTTGTGATGGATCGGTGTGTTAGTATTTGAGTCCAGAATTCACCGCAAGATCTTATATGACTCTACTCTCTTAACCATGTTTTCTTGACTCATTCAGACAACTATATCATGGATCTTGAGACATCTTTTTTTGTGAGCAAAAAGCTATCCCTGACAGAGTTTAACTATGTATCCTACTATTGTTTTTTGTGTGGCATATTGTGTGGGAGACTCTGCATTCTACTAAAGTGAACATTCTTATGTTGCGATTTTATTGATAGTCTCCTTGTTGGTAGTATGATAGGAAATTAATGTGTTCTCATATTTAGAAGGTGTTTTCTTTGAGGATTATTTGTTGGTTTGGATAATTAAGCTCTAGTCTTGGTAGACTTAGTGAATGCAATATATTATGTAGACTAGTTATGTTTTATAGATGTTAGATGACTTGGTATAATGCAATATGTGGATAAAATGTATAATTATTATTTGGTGTTGACGAAGAAGGTTTTCATTATTTTGTCTTCATCTAATTAGGCTGACCTAATTGATGAATAAGATATACTTGTGTATACATAAGATGAAATATAGAAGAGAGATATATAAGTGAGCAAGAAGGAGAAGTATTTGTGAACAAAGGAGAAGATCAGAGCCTAAATGCTTTATTAGTTGTGATTAGTACAATTTTGTTGAGCAATTGCTATGTGAGGCAGTACTTTTTATTTTGAGCTTTAGTGGAACTAAACCTTGCACATTGAAGGTGTATTCTATTAGTTCAATCTTTTAGTAGTGCACCACTATCTTTGTAATCTTGGCTGTTAGCCATCTTTTGTACTCAGGCAGCGAGTATTTTTAAGGATAGTGAGTCCTGGCAATGAGCCCCATAATATTTTGTATCAGGATATAATATATTGTGAGCTAACCATCAACGTGGTTTTTCCTTTTTTGGATTTTCCACATAAAAATCCATTTGTTCATGTGTATGGTTGCTTTGACTTGTTTCTATGTTCCCTCTTGTTGATTCAATCAAAATTGTGATAATGTTTGAGTGGATTTTATTATGGTTTTGTGGAATACTAATTCACTCCTCCCCTCTCACTATTTTGA
>VDFB02154283.1:0-24787 GCA_007258455.2 Sequoia sempervirens | reverse complement strand
AATTATATTTTATTATAAAATTTGGCTGAGACTATTGAAAAGAATTAAAAGGAAGAAATCGAATTATTTAAAATTCCCTATCTTTAAGGAAATCGCACTTTTGAAGGTTATAGTGCATTTGCCTTGGATTTCGAGCTATTATGTGATTATTGTGAATTGAAAATTGATCAACTTTGATCTGAGCAAGAAGCTTTAGGGTTTCAAGTTCGAATTCCTTGGGGAACGAGCCATCTCCATTGGAAGCAGTTCAGAGGGTGTGAAATAACACCTGATCTATTGCAGCTGAGAGATTTCTTCACTCAGAAGAAATTACAGAGTTTCATAGTGATTCGATCTTCAGAGTTTTTGACAGGGTTTTCATCCAGGGAACATCTGTCATCAAGGCGCCTAACTTTTTATATTCTGGAGACCTTCAGAGAGAGCCGTATTTTTATTATATTTATTGCTGCTGTGTCTGGCCATACTTCTGCTGTACCAGGCCGTACTACATCTGGGAAGGCGTGTTTTTTTGTTCTGGACCAAAACACCTATCTTCTGGTTTCTAATCTTCATTACTTTGGGGCGCTGGGGTAGCTGGAGTCTTTTGAGATCATCAGGCTGGAGGAGAAACAAATATTTATTGCAGCCGTACTGTTTGCAGCCAATCAGGTTTTCAATAAAAACCATTGCTTTTTATATTGTATGTTAGTGGATCATTATTGTAAATGTCTCAGAAGATCAATAAATCGATTGGCATCCATATGAGCATTAGAATCTATCATTTCTAGAGATATTTTATTTTATCTGAATTTATTTCAAATATTTGCAAAAATCGCAATTTCTTGTATTGCACAAAAAAACTTCAAAAACACTCAAAAAACCTAAAACCGTCAGAAAAACACAAAAACAGTCAGATACAGAGAAAACGGGGAAACGAGGGTTTCTACATCAAACAAGTAGGGCCTCAGCTTACCCTCACATTGTTTGAAGATACTGTGAACCAAGTCATAAGCAGCTGTAGACACCACCTCCTCTTGCTTAAAACCAACCAACAATAGAGATAAGATAGGCTGGGAGATTTTATCAGCTTCATTAATAATTGAAGTCATAGTGATCCCTGTGTAGTCTTGAATAGATTTATCATGTCCTTGACTGATGGAATCCAGGAAAAGACGAAACATCTGTAAAATAAGGTCATTACAATCACAGTCAATCATAACAACACACGATCCCACTTGTGCCATCAACTCTAGGACCTTGACCCTCTTCCCAAAAGGACTCCTGATATCACCTATCCCATCAAAGCTTTCAATAATCAGCTGCAATATTCCCCTCATTTTGCCAACATTATAAGGAACTAGAGCAGCTGTAATCCTTATAATTTCACTAAGGCAAAGAGTAAATGTGAGCCTTATCTCCTGGTTTTCGTGTCTCAATAACCCGTGCTCAATCAGAAGGCGACTGCCTGACAAGACTCAAACATTCTTCTATTCCTCTCACTGTGACCAAAGTATCATACCCAGATTGAGGTTGATTGCCAATCTTACTACTTGTTTCTTTGAGTTTTTTCCAACCACTTCCTATCACTTGATACCAACTCTTTGTCACTGTTTGAATCCATACCTTTAATTCTGAATTGAAAACTATGAGTGCTGGTCATTCGACACAGGATGGCAAAATCCAAGCTCTGATACCATTGAAGTGCCCCAACCCAATTGGAATAACCTCTATTGTGATTTAACTCAGATTTTTTTCTTTTTTCAGTTTGTCACATGAGGCATTTTGTCAAACAACTCACAAGCTAACTGCTCTGATTAATTTTCAACTGCTCTAAGGTTTGCAAATCACATATATTTAACTCTGGCCATCACAATGCATATATTTTGACAAACCAACATATGAAGAATTCATATTCAAATCTGATAGAAAACTTGTAAACATTCCCTCACTAATTTTCTGATATTCAAATAGCATTCTGCTGATAACTCAAGACAGTCTGAAACAACCCAGATTGGAAGCTAATAATTCCGAACACAAAACTTTTATTTCAGACTTAGTCAGCACCCAAAAACCCACCCAGCAATAGCAGATTTATAATCTGGTTACAACTTTTACATGCTAGTTTATAAGAGTTGATACTCAGTAAATACAATAGCAACAGAATATATTTGCAATGCCAACATCTAGCTGCTAACAGCAATAAACAAAATATATATTCCAGACCTGGAGACTACGTTTGGCCCAGAATGCATTCGTTGCTCCTAGAAGTCTGAGTTATGTGCTCAGAAAATGCCACAAACCAGTTACAGACCCTCATACGTCCTCCTCAGTGACCCGAAACCTTCTGAAATGCAATGTAACTCCCTGTGAGTCTGATATCAAGCAATGGCAGCAGCCTGTACACCTTAGACTTAATCGTTTGGCCTCCTCAAACTCTTGCGGTCCCCTTTTACAGTCCTCACGTATTTGGAAAAGCTTGTGGGAATGAATTTATGGCCCACACATTCCTTCTTTGGTTCCACACAAAACTTCAGTCTCATCAAATATCACTAACTCACCCAGGGTAAAGAAACTTGTAAATATATATTATCAATGAACATTCAACAAACCCTAGTGCCCAATTTGGAGTTTTTACAGTCAATAATCAATTAGAAAACTCCTAATAAATCCCTCAAACCCTAGTGGTGAACCTTCCCCTATAATTCCTTTGAAGCACAAATGTGATTCCTGAATGCAGCCACCCGAAGAAGCAATCCTTGGGTGGTATTGCACACCTGTAGATCACTGAATTTGAGAGAGTCTACGTTCTCCAAGATTGAAAACCAGGTTGAAACCCTCATTTCTCTTCTTCTCAACAAAAGCAATCATGTTTGATAAAATATGAATTAATAATCAAGAATGGTTTTTCATAAGCTTTTTTATACTTCCCCCAAATGGCTCAATTTCCAAAGTACTGTTTAAAACATTAAATATAATAAATGTCATTTGCTTTTGTTGCCAAGTAATATAACTCATAAATGGCATCCACTTTATGCCTTTTAAGTAATGACCTTACGTTATAAATTAAACGATATATTATAAAGTCAAATAACTGATTAATGATATTCACTTTTAATATTTAACTATTATTAAAGTAGTCACTTTAGTAATAATTAAATATCATAACTCCATAAATAATCAACATCAATCAATTCTGACAACGCCACAGTGAAGCCCACTGCTCAAATTGCTCATCTGGATGCCTTACTATAAATAGTAAGGTTGGACCCAACGTCCAAGGCACTTACTAAAAATTGTAAGTGTGCGTAAATGGAGCCTGAAACACCTCTAGAAGGCAATCCCTGAATATGCCCAAGTACTGGAGAAGGAAACACCATAAATTGCCATGTGAAAAACCATATAACTCCCACATAGGGTCCTCTAAACACCAACATTAGCCTATGAGGACCCGATGATAGGCTAATCCAACAAACACAGAAGCTGGCTAAAAAGGGGACATGACAATGGGATTCCAAAAATGAATCTATAGCAGTGAGGTTAAAGATTAGGCAAGTTTGCTATATTTCCATGACCCTGCCTCATTGTAAGACATTCGGGTTTTGGATATTTGGCTTAGGATTTGTCAAGAGTCATAGATGTATTCTCTTATCCTGTGCGCATAAGAAATCTGGATAATAAAAAATCTGTTTAGTAATGCTTGCATCCTTATTGGTTTAAGCATTTAGAATTAGCTATTTCAGTCAATATTGTAATTTGCTATGAATCAATGAAATTATTTCTTCTTCAAAAGTTGACTTCAAATTAGACTAGCAATTGAACAAATACAAATCTGACTTTCAATATATCTTCATAATAGGCATGTGAAATATTAAATGAACCATGTAAAGAAAATTCTTATGCCTCATTCAAAACATTTCATAACAACTTTGACTTATTTAATTTTCTTAGACATCCACTATAATAAATATTAAATAAATCATGTAAAGAAAAACTATGAAACTTGGTTAAACAATGTATATACTAAGTATCTAGTTACCATTTATTTCCTTGTCCTCTTTACCAACAAATAGGAATGCTGCATATGCATTTGGCCATTGCCTTTTCTATTCCTTTCAGTAGAGCTTGGATATCAGCCATATTTGTTGTGGAATACTTTTCTCAGTCCTTAATGAGCCTGTCAATGTTGACTCTTCTATGATTACCTTTTGCCAACCCATCAACTAAGCGAGTATAGGTTTTTGACATCCTTAGAGCTGATTTACTATTCAAATGCATGTAATTTTATCCAATACATTTAAGTGGATGAATCTGTAGCTGAGCTCTATCTGAACTTATCTTTTGTTTCTCATTGAAATTCGTAATAATTATGTAATGTTATCAATTGATAAAGCATGAGATCCTTTCAGGTTACAAAAGAGTCATTTGGATTTGATGGTTATTTCAAAACAGGAGATACAGCAACAATAGATGCAGATGGCTACTGTGTCATCCTGGGGCGTATGTACCTTTATTATTCTTTCTGAAACTCAGTATTCTTGTTCCTTGCTCTGTTTCCTAATTCAATGTTCTGCATTTTCTTTTATTGTGAAGATGGTAGATTGTGCTTTATCCTTGAAAACTAAATACACCTTTCTGTTACTGGTAACTTTACATGTAAATTAGATGATTTATTTGTACTTCAAATTAAATTTGATCCCAATGTTTTATTGCCCAACAGTTCATTATTAAAGAAAGACTGCATTCAGTCAACCTTCTGGATTTCTATCTAAAAGAGCTTCTCCACTACATTCTTATTGGGAATTTAGTTCAAGATCAATGAAAATGAAGAACTAAAATAACATATTTCATAGAATTAGAAATAATTAAACTATTACTGATAGTTGTCTATATTATAAATTACAATGAAAGGACATGTCTGAAGGAAAACATACATCCATTATAAAATGTATTATAAATTTTTTGCATGGAAAAGAAAATATTATATTAATGTGAAGCCAAATGCTTCACAGAAGTGTTGAAATTTGTAGGGCCAGCAGAGAAAATTGGCTCCAGAATGTAGCCATAAGCTTGAAACTAACATGAAAATAGAATTGCTGATAAGTGCTAAAAATTTGACGGTCTATAGTATGGAAACAGGCCAGGATAAAGGCCCCACAAAAAAACACCAGATAACATGACTGTAATGGCCACCCCAAATATATTTTTTTCTGTTTTTTCTCTGAGTTTGCTGCTTGCTGTCTATGAGTTTATGAGATGTTTTTGCAATGCTTTCATAGGGTTTACATATGTATTTAATATTTCAATGAAGTACATAAACAAAAGTATAAATAAAGTGAAATATTCTTGAAAAGATCACTTTTAGGAAGCTAAAAGAAATCTGATTTTTAGCAGCAATAATACAGTCAGTCATATACATTATCAAACTCATATTTTTAGTACTTTCAGACCTGAAAATAAGTGTATGTAATGTCCCCACTCTTGTTAGTATCAGTAGCAGATGGGTTAGCCTATTACTTGGACCCTCGTAGGCTAATATGTTTGGATAGGGGGTCTTAGTGGCAGTGAATGGATGGTATTGTCATTTCCATTTCCTTCAATTCAGTATTGGGTTCAGTGCAGGCCTTTGTAGATCATTGTTTGCCAGCTTCTAATGACATGTCAAAATACTGAGTATTGATGGAGATATTAATATTTTAGTAGTTAAGTTATTTAATTAACTTAGTGGGATATTATAAAGTTATTTTGACTGTATAAAAATTAAAGCCACCTAAATATTATAAAGTGAGGTTAAATCATTTAAGTCAAAAAAAGGTACGCTAAGTTGATGAAACATTTTAAAAAAACTTATAAGGTGACTTGAATATATTTAAATGTATTTAAATGACAAAAGTCATTCCTTTTTGGAAATCGTGCCATTTTGAGGAGAATAAAAGGGGCAAGAAACAAGTTGACCTCACCTTTTGATTATTTGACATCATTTCTTGGCTTCTTGATATTTGTGCCCGATACAAGGGTTTCAACAATTTTCATCCATTGGAGAACGGGAATTCTTCAGTGATTTGCAATGTTGAAGCTGTGAAAGACCAACTGAATTATTGCTACAGAGAGGGCTTCATCCTGGAGTCCATTTGTGCCTCCATCGGTTTTACTATTCAGTATTTATCAGTTTTCAATAAAGGAAAGGGCTTTATCACCTGGGACGCCGTCTTTCCTCAGCTTTCTGCAACAATAAGGAGGTCATACAATTCCTATAGTGGGCCATACCAGTCACCAGGCATGGCGTGGGGTTTCTAGCTGGGACATGTGAGCCATGTTGGGTGAAAATTATGTAATTAGCTTTTCGATAGATTACACAACTAGGACTTCAGCCACAGCTATGTGAGATGTAAATCTCTCCTCTTGGAAAGGGGAGGCGCCCTTTTTACTGCTGACAGAAGCGATAGTAAAACAAACAAGTAATTACAAAATGTACACAAAACTTACGAAGTGGGGGGGGGTGTGTTACATTCATCCTTCTCTCTTTTTTCAGAGAAGATGTTTACAATGCTTCATTGTTGGAAGTTCACAATTCTTAATAACTTTAAACGATCAACTAGTAGTAATGCCAATACCTCTATCTTGTCAAAGCAAAGTGTAGAGATACCAGAAGTAATTAACAATAAACAAATAAAGTAAAAGGGAAAGCTCACGAAGGCACAAAGTCGTTTCGTAGCTTTTTCAATGGTGGATCTGTGAAAAATGTATCGTTTGTCACGTTAGAAGCACAAAGTCTTCTTAGACGCAGCAATTCCTTGAATAGCATGAACAATTACAAGCGCAAAGTCTTGTAGATTATTCAATCGAAAGATAAACAAAAACACAAATGTAAATCTAAATAATAGATGCAACACAAAGTTTACATAAATTACTTAGAGTCCTTTAGATTCCATCACCTAATCACCACCAAATGAGATCAATTCATAAAAGTATCGAATCCAACACAAAGTTTGGTTTGCAATCCTCTTTTTTATTGATCAAATTTCATTCACAAAGCATGAACACAAAGTTTCACAATTCTACTTCAAAAAGGGCAGCACTTCGTTGCAAAATACTAAAGAATAAATTTACAATAGAAATCTCTCACATTATATAGAAAGAGGGATGAGAAAAATTAGGAATCTAATTGAGGAAATCAAGGAAAGTTAGGTGAGCGATTTTAGGAGATCTCACCTAACTTTGACCAAAGTCAAAGTGTAATTTGTTTTCAAAAGATTACATCTTCGAACCTGGTGCAATTACAATTTACAAAACGACATATAAGATGTCAGGAAATATTTACAAGATGCATAAAAGGATGCATCAAAATGTTCAACATCGGAGATCAAGAATCTTCATGGTTCCTTGCTTTGGGCGCGGAGTCTTCATACTTCTTCTTGGTCTCTTGTATGAACGCATCATCTAGGCCGACTGTGTAATCTACAAGGGTGTGAGCTCTTGTGATCGACCTTCTAGCAAATGAATGGATTTTCTTGCACCCGCGAAGATGCGTCTTGAGATTATCGAGTGTCAATTGTATATCGCAAATGATATGTATTGAGGCTTTGGGAAAAACTATCATCCTCAACTTGTTGCATAACGGCTTCTTTGTAGATCTAGGATAGTTCACTGGATCAGAAGATGTCACCTTTAGGATCACTTGATGAAATCTGGAGAGAAACTGCAAGGATGATGAATCAATAGATGTTAGCAGAAAAAGTAGCATTGGGAAGCGTGAAGCGAGAAACGATGTTGAGCAAGCGTGAAACGAGCAACTAGGCACATAAAACGATGCGGGAGCGAAGAAACGGGGTCCGGAATGGAAATAGAGCAAGTTTGAAGAGACTAAGATAAAAATTGCCAAAAGTGTAAAGGTGCTAAAATTCAGCACCATTGCACAAAAAATGACTAAGTCTGGAAAAAGTGCAAAGGTGCAAAAAATAATGCCATAGTCAAAAATTGGCTAAGTCTGGAAAAAGTGCAAAGGTGCGAAAAATAATGCCATAGTCAAAAATTGGCTAAGTCTGGAAGAAAAGTGTAAAGGTGCTAAAATTTAGCACTATTGCACAAAAAATGACTAAGTCTAGGAAAAGTGCAAAGGTGCAAAAAATAATGCCACAGTCAAAAATTGGCTAAGTCTAGCAACAATGTGTAAGAGCGCACTTTTTTAGCGCTTCTACACATTTTTGGAAAATCACTTTTTATGCAAGGTCGCTGATTTTTGGTGCCGTTGCATTTTCAACACTTAGCCAAAAATTTGGATGAGTTAGAGCGCACTTTTTTGGCACAACTGCATCTTTCACAATTTAACTAAGTATGATCAATGAGACTTTGCGAAGGAGCTCGTTTCGAAGGTCTTCGTGAGGCGAACATAGGGGGATGCTCAAACTGACTGTTTGAGGCTTTGGAACGCATTTTGAGGTGGCTTGAAAATCACCTCATTTTGCACGCTTGAACTTCACGAACCTAGGAAACAAACAAGTTTCGTAGGGGGGTTATCCGTGAATCGAGCGCTGCTAGATTCCATGATAACAAGCCATTGGGAAGAAATGCCTTTCATTTCTAGCATTTGACTACTCCATCATGGACGCCTAGCATTCTCAGGCCATTTGATCTAGTGTCTGTTAGGTAGAATTTAATATTTGAAGTTGGGCTACTAGATTTGTCAGATTCTCTATAATGCCTGGCTTGATCTAGAAATTCTTATTTAATTAAGCTCAAGACCTCTGGGTATGTTTTGTTAAATAAGACTTGTTTGTAGCAATTACCAGATTTTTAAAATAATTACAGTTACTCCATAATTGTTTGTTTATTCAGTTTAGTACTATTACTTTCCTGGTTCACTTCTTTATTTTTTGCATAAAATTCACCAAAACAAGCAAAAACACAAAAACACTATAGTTTAGCATTAGGGGCAGAGTTAGAACCAACAGGGTTCTTCATAGTGTCTAACAACAGTAGGTGGTCTCCTTGAAAACTACACCCACTTCCAAATCACCAACCAACATGCCCTTGCTTGAAGTCGTCCCAAATCCAGCATATGTGTCTTCTAAGGTGATCAAAAAATAGTCATTACCAACAAATCATAAAAACCTGTACTTCACCAGCACAAGGCCGTACCAGCTGGGGAAGTTGACCCTCTCTAAAAAATATAATCTTCATTAAAAAATTCGATCCAATGCTTGATAGAGTAGCCCTTGCAAGGATCATCCAAAAGTTAAGTACCCATTTTGATTTTTAAATCCTTGATAGAGATATGAGCAAAACTATGGAATCAGGTCCAAACTGAAAGTGCCTAGAAATTATAAAAATCATCACCAAATAGCAGCACAATCTTCACCAAATCAATCCCAAGGCTCCACAAGCCAAAAACCAACAAACCCACATCAAAAACTATAAAAAATCTTCATCTCTAAATCTGTAATCTGCAACTTTGAAGCTCAAAATGGTGACTTCTAAGTGAAATCACCCCTTTACCAGCCTGAGTAGGTCTTTCACTACCAAAGCCAGTCTTTGAATCTAAGGGTTTTCGTCCTCAAACTTGTTCTTCAGATCTTTTGGTACAACACCAACAACATCTCCTTTTGTCGACAAACTCATCCATAAGCCAAAAGAAAGCTTCAAAAGACTTATAAAAGTTTGAATATGAAATTAGGGCAATCTAGAAACCAACACCACTTTTGAAGCAATTAAATTTCGATTTAAAATACAGCTCCTCCAAACATTAGCTTTTTTCCTCTTTTAATTTTTTTAATCACCTCCAAGCTTGGGCGCCCAAGATTAAATAAGCATTTTAAATGATATAACTTAATATCTTATTTTCAACATTAGCTTTATAAAAAATTAACTTCATTCTCACCTTAGGTGTCCACCAATAAAGTGCATTATAAAATACTTTTTAACTCTCTTTAAAACAACTTAAAGTCATTGCATTAGGCATCATGGTACAAATGTGTCCCCGTATGACCCCCCTCAATTTAAAATTATAAAGTTACTCTAATAAAGGTCACTTTTCGAAACATTATTCAAATATTTTGAATGATTCAACCTTAGTAACTTTGTATCGATTGAATATGTGCTGCCGAGACCATCCTGACCGAGTCCGGCTAACCCTAATTGACTTACTATTTTTAGAAAGTTGTAAAAATAGTAAGTAGCACCCTAAAACTTGAGCCGGAGAGAAACTGAGGTGCTCGAAAAGGCTCACAGAGGATTGAAGCATCGTACTAGGCCCCTTGCTAAAAATTAGCACTTACTAAAAATAGTAAGTGTATTAGAATCAACCCTAACTGAAAGAGGATGTCGTAAAATGGGGTTATTACAATGACATGTATTAGAGATTTCATACTTTCACAATCCATTTTCTTAATTTTTGAAACAAGAATTTTTGGAAAACTTTTGTGAAATTGAATATGCAATAACATTTACATTGTTTTTCCCAAAACTCTCATTTTAAATTTCACATATATAATATTATCAAGATAAAGTATTGTGCAATCCCAATAAAATTATGGATGAACCTAAAAGAAGAATAGAGTCAACTATGAGGTAATGTCATCTGATTCAAATTTAAGGGTCATAATTTGGGAAAGGTTCTATATGTCAAAAAGGTCTAATAAATTTGAGCCTAGTTGCGGAATAGGGTATTGTTGACGTGGTTTTTGTGACCGCACCAAACAGCAGAACAAAATATTCTGAAGGCTATTCCATTCTCTCTTGATCAAAGTATTCCGTGCGCTAAGATTGCGAGAAAGTTCGCACGTTCAACTCCAAGGTTCCTTTAATGCGAATAGACCCAGTTCGGTTGATGTGTATTTGCTGTGTTCTTACGAGGGGACTTACACAATTGTTCAGACTTCTTGCAGTTAGCAGCTGATGTGTGATTTGAAGGGGATTCTTGCGCGTATGATTTGGCAATGTAGCTTGTTTTCCTAAAAACTAATCAGAAATGTGCGGAAAGTGAAAGGTATAGGGCCTAAGAAATTTGTATTCTACTCTAAATGCAAGATATGTGGGATTCAGTTTTGGCAGACTTCAACCAAATTTCACCTAGCCTCACGTCGGACAGCCTTGGTAAAATCGGTGCAATCTTCGAGGGGATAGCAAAAGATGTTCAAATTATGACTCAACATGCATACACCATCACAACGATGCATATAAGCATACAAATCACAATTGAAGTTAAACACAAAATAATTTCCAGTCGACCACGCAAGGCAAACTTATCATCAACAAGTTGCTAGTGGTATGGAATAAAGAAGCTACCTCAACAAAAATACCACATCAAAGTAAACTACTTGCATGAAATTAAGCTACTTGGATACGAAAGGAAGGAGAGACCTTGCTAGCTATTCATGACAAGACGAATTCCACCATCAATGAAAAGATCTATTATCATGAAAAGTGTTACACAACAATCTCCCAAAAGTTTTCAAAGGGAAAACTTTCTTTCTTCTCCACACTATGCAAAATGATCTACTATGCTCTACTCTCTAGCTCTAGCTCTAATGCTAATGTCCAATCTCTCACAATGTCTACTGTCTAATGAATTACAAATGGGGGGGACTCCCCCTTTTATAGCTAGCCAAGTCCCAAAAGACGGCTAGGGTTACAATTAATAGAGTGGCCAGAATCATGCCACCTCAGCCCTAACCCTAAAAACTGCCAGAATAGGGAGTGGTACATTAAATGAATCAAAGATTCCCACTCACTCCCAAAATAGTAAATGTAATAAATGTCCACATTCAGTCTTCTAGAAGATCCTCGTCCAGTAGTGCGTTCCCATTTGCCTTCTCTCTGACTGCCAACTCAACAAATCTGCCAAGTACGGCCTCAACCTCCTGAATTGAAATCGGTGGAACACAATCTAACTGAAACTCTAATACTGTGACTGAATGTTCATGCCTTGTACAAGATTTTCTCCAAGTAGCTAAGGAGTCCTGCGTGTTCTGGATCAGAGTGGAGAAAGTAGCAGTATTCTCGAAATCATCCTGTACAAAGGTCTTAACGTCTGCAAAGAAAGGCACCAGCAAACCCCTCAAATTATCAACACTTATCTCATCTGGATTCAACCGCCTAGCAAATATGGCCTCAAAAGTGTTCTGAACTCCATCTATAATGTTGGCCATAGCCTTATGTACTCTGGCTGAATCTGCCTGTGCCGCATCGAAGAAGCCACGCCTTGTGATTGCCGAAGAATACCACCTAGAGAAATCATATCGGTCATTCTCCTGAATGACGCCTCCATCAATTAGCAACTGCAATGGCACATGCCTCAATACCTCAAGACGCTGGATCACCTTACTCTGATAGATAGAGGCATCGCCCCAAGCATGATCCACTGCATCCATCCGTGTTAAAATACTAGAGGCCTGCTGGAAGGCAGAAGCAAGGTCCTCCATAAATTTCTCTGTCTCAGCACGAATTCCTGTGACCCATTTATCTGCCTCCTGTGCCATCCTCCCCAACTCTACCAAGCCGCTGATCGACTCTCTAGGTGCATCTGCTGGAGGCTCTATCACTGGTACATCCTGCCCTCGAGAACGAGATAACTGCTGTACATATCCAATTAACGCCTTGTGCTCTCTTTTCAACTTCTTATACTTCCCTTCTTTCTTGAACAACCTATCCTTGAGGGCGAGGAAGGAGTTATCACATTCCTCAACAATTTGCGCACCAGTGGGGTGTCCCAAATCCAAAGTCGTGACCACATAATTCTCAGGAACTGCTTCATTCCGGTCACACTCAACTCATGGAACAGCAACGTGAAGAGTACGAGAGCCATCCTCCTCAGTGGAGATCTTCGAAAACTTTTTTGCTTTCTTCTTCTGTGGAGGTGCACTGATCCTGTTCAAGAACTCCTCCATCTCAACTGCTGGATCAATTTCCTCACTAAGGCTTCTCCTCATTCTATCTTTAAGCCAATCGGGCACCTCATACTGTATATCGAAGGGCTGCTGCTCCTGTGCCTCTACTTCTCTAACCTGCTCAACTTCTTCATCATTCTGGCGAGGCTCATCGTCCTCAAGTGGTTGAGTATCTCTTGACACTATATCATCATCTTCGTTCATGGCCGCCTCTAACTCTTGCTGAAACTGAGGGTCAGTAATAGTCCCCTCATCATCATGCTGATCAACCCTAACAGGTGCGTTGACACTCTGGCCAACCGACTCTCTCCGTGGAGGCTGAATATCATCCTGTACTACTGGCACCTGATTCAATACAACCCTCTGATCAGCAAATAAAGAGACCTCCTGTATGCTTGGAGAGCGTGTCTCCAATGGTGATGCAACTGTGACTCGTGGAGGCTCTAGCTGAATAGGCTCCTGCCGAACTATTTCCTTCTTCCTGGACTCTGGACCTCTTGTGATCTACTTCTTTCTGCCAGTGGTGGGCGTCCTGTGATCTCCCATCAAATTGTAAGTCAAGGCAATTGACCTACTCTTCAATCTGTTTACCCGTTTGTCAACCCATGCTCTAGTAAATGTCATAACTGGGATGGAGAGAGTATCCAAATCAGCAACCTCGGGCTCTGACCAATCGGGAGGTGGAAGTGGAGTATCTCGAACAGCTGCATAATCCGGATGGACTACATCCATATCCTCATTGACCTGGTCCGGAACTGGAACAACCTCACACTCCCTGATCAAGGTAATTGGCAATCGAGAAAAAATTCTCTTCCTTACTTCAATTTCATCAACTGCATCAGCCCAATAATCTTCAATGGTGGCCTTATGTTAAATTCTTCTGACAACACCCATTTGATGTTATGGTGCGGGTCATAATGCTGTCGGCTTGTATGATATGAGAAGTGATAAAACTAAAGCTCACTTTCAGCTTCTCTAGCTGCATGTATCGAAGGACACACCTCATCCGAGTTGCCCATTACAATTGGAAATTCTATCCCTCCCTTCTTTTTCTTCTTTTGAATTTTGTCAAAGGCTAGCAACTGTCTGGATATTTCTAGCATCAATATTCTATCTGTTGGGTATTTAGGCAGCCTATATGGGTATGATGAGAAACCTTGCAGCCTAATGTAAGAGAATCTCGGAAACTGTATAAACCAGCACCCATACCTTTCAATTAGCTCCTGGGCATCTCTCAAGATTCTATGATGTAACCGCTCCTGAAGCAGCCTCGTGATGTACATGGTGAATGAGTCGTTGACACGCTTGTAGTGGGTTGTGCTTGACAGGTGCAACTGTGGACAGGCGTCATAGATTTTGAACTGATGAGAGCCACAGCCGACAGACTCCTTGTAAGATATCCCCCCTGTACTTCGTCATCCGTGCCAACATATAGACAATGTAGGAGCTCATGTAAAATGTCTTCGTTCTTCGAAGGCTCAGGAGCTGCTCATGTATATTGTCGCTGATCATCTCTGCCCAATTGATATAATCCTTCCCTTCTAGCACCAGGTTGATGTAGTAAAACATCCAAGGCTCAAAAATAAATGATTGTGCACAGCCACCAACCCTGCTCAGCATCATAATGAGGTCACAGTACTCTTGCTTCAAATCATCCGCTATGATCTGTTTGGGCAACTTCGCACGAGAAGGCTTGGGAGAGCTCATCCAGTGGGTGTTAATTGTCTCTGTGCACCGCTCAAAAGCAGAAGCATACATCCGCTCCGCTCGCTCCCTGGACTTGTAGATCATATTTCTGTGCACCAAGATCCCGAAAGCTTCACCAATGGCCGCCAGAGTAAGATTGGCAAGCACTTGGCCATCTGGTGACATGATCGACCGGTGTTCCTTCTCGTAGCAATTAGCACACTCCATTATCAGCTCCGAGCACTATATAGCTGGCGGGAAACCAGCAGCTGCATACAGTCCGCTTCGAACAATGTTGTGCGAAGTGACTGAAGCCCGATGACTTCCGATTCCAAACATCCGGTTCTTGAAGGTCTCTAGGTTGACAGAGCCCAGGTTAGTGTCCGTCAACTTGCCCAGCTTTGAAATGAATTTCGACTCCGGCATGAACGTCTTACTCAGCTTCTTGATTACAACTTGTCTTGAGGCACCATTGTCCTTTCCAGTCGTCCTCGCTTCAGCCATCTGCAAACAATAACATCCATCAACAATTTAATTTATAAAAATAAGATATGACATTGTGTAGGGGCTGCAGTCAACTTCTAGAAGCTGCAATAACTCTCGTGTTTGCAAACCTCAGCTTCTTTTCTTCGATAAATTCGAACTTCAACACTTAGAACAGATTTCTAAGTAGACTTCAGCCTTAGCAACTTCAATCTGCAACTTGAACTTTTGCAAATTCGCACTTCACACCAGCAATCAGCAATTAGCAAGTTCGTACTTTTGAGTTCTTAGCTATTCCTTGTTTCAAGGCGTCCCTCTCAGCACAAGCAACTTCAATTTTCAGCAATAAATTAAGCTTCAGCCACACTTGTACCAGCAACTTCTCTTCTCCAACCAGCAAGTGCGCACCTCTCCAGCAACTCAAGGCGTCCTTCCAGCAGTCTCAGCAACATTCAGACTTCGAACTCTTCAAGCAACAACTCACTGCAACACTTCACTTAGAGCAAACTTCGACTTCTTCAGCTGTGAAAACAAGTGAGAAACATCTTCATTTTATAGCTAAAACTCGAATTCTAGAAGAAGCCATTTTTAGCCAGTGCATTTAACTTCCACTACTCTGTTTCAAAAATTCGAATTCTCCCTCTCTGGTATTTCTGACACTTGTCTCCAGTCGTCGGGAATCTTGTTCTTCTAGAAACTTGACTTTGACTGGCGTCTTTGAATTCGTTTTCGAAAAATTTACTTTAAATCCATCTTTTAATTTACCAGCCGGAGCTCTGTCACTTGAATTCGAATTTTAACTCCTCCTCTGTTCTAAAAAATTCATCCTTGAAGAATTCAATCAAAATTATCTAGGCAACTCATTTCGAACTCATCATTCGAAGAAAATTCATCTTGAAAGCACATTTTATTCATCTTTGCCTTAGAAAATTTTAAATTCTCCCTTAGGAAAATTCACAATTTGAGCACTGATCAAATTCTTCACTGAAAAAGTGTCGGCGAAGTTCGGAAGACTTGGAAATTCATCTATCATCACGAACGTCCAATACCCAGAAGAAAATTTTCTTCAGAACACCTCAAATTCATGGGTACCCAACGAACGGGTTCATTTAATTTTTCAATTTGAACCTTAGAAAAATATTATTTTCACCATTTTAAATTCATTCTTTGCCCGTGATCATCCTGTTGCTCCAGCTTCTTGAAGAACTTGAATTCATCCTGCATTATCATCGTCTCTGACTTCATCTCTGAGGAAAGTTGCTCGCGCTTCGGAAAATTTTACCACTCTGAGGCTCTAGGTGTATTTTCTAAGAAGAAAATAATTTGCCTTAGAAAATATTTCAATCATCTTGCATTTTGAGAATTTGCCTTAGAAAATATTTTGTTTGCCTGCCAGCGAGAGAAGTATCATCTTTACTTAGAAAAATTTACTCATGCCCGGCACACTTGATTTGCCACTCACCATTTTGGATTTAACTCCACACTTGAAAGGCAATTTTATTTAAAAATTCTAACGCCTTAGAAATATTTTATTATTCTCCACTCAACATTTTAGGCGCATTTTATATTTATCCTTGTCTTAGGAAATTTTTGTATCACTTAGCAAGTCACTTCACTTCATATTTCTCCTGAGACCCTAGGCGCATAACTCTTGACATTTTAAAATCACGCCTTGAAATATTTCTTCACCACGCCTTAGGAAATTATTTTCTCACACTTCACACGCCTTACAAAAATTTCTAACACCTTATAACTCCCATCAACCCTTGGCGCATATAACACACTTGAGAGAAAATAATAAAAAAAAAAAACGCCTAGAATTCATCTTTGCCACCTCATACGCCTTAGGAAATTCTCCAACACCTTACACCTAAACTTGGGCGCATTTTGGCCTGGCAAGAGGATGACCTTTTGACTTCCCATTTTTCGTCTTGACATGGCCCTGTTTGGGCGCATTTTACCCCCTGAGGAGGACGAGTTTCTTTGACTTGTTTGACTTATTTCATCTATGGGCGCATTTTGGATGTGGAGGAGGATAAACTTTTCTAACGCCCCTGGGTGACTCTTCACCTTCCGTTTTTTTTGTCCTCACATGCATGCATTTGGGCGCATTTGGCCCCTTGAGGAGGATGAAAAGTTGGACTTTGCTTTGACCTTCCTTGCCTTGGGCGCATTTCACCCCTGCTACAGGATGAATTTTGCAAGTTGGGCGCATTTGGAGGGGTGAGGCGGATTTCCTACACTTAGAAAATTTTTCAACCTCCTGAGTTTTCCTTGGGTGCATTTTGGCATGCCTGCAGGACAAACTTCGTTGACTTCTCCTTGACTTTTTGCATCTTGGGCGCATTTTGCCCTGTGTGAAGGATAAACCTCATACTTAGAATTTTTCCATGCTTTCTTACTCACCTGGCGCATTTTGCTATGCCTGCTGGATGAAGTTCCAGACTTAGAACTTTTTCCTCATTTTTCGCCAGCTTACGTGCCCTGCTATTTATAGTAAGTCTTCTGAATTTTCATCTCTGAAGCCCCGGAATGACTTGAAACTTTGCACACTGCATCCTCATAACCTTATCAACCTGTCGGCACTGCCATTTTTAGTCACCCTGCTATTTTTAGCATGTCTCTGAAGGTGGTTTACTATAAATAGTAACCTCATGTTTCTGATAGCTCCCATGCTCCGATCGAGTTGAAATTTTAATGAGGCGCTCCTCACCACGTGACCCGTCTGCTGACACTGACGCATGCACTTGATTTACTATTTTTAGCCAGTTTTCAAATTGACTTACTATAAATAGTAAGTGCTCCGTTCGACTTGAAATTTCACTAGCAGATAGCCTGAAGGACGCTGATCGCGGTGGTTTACACCGGATTTCGAAGATTCTGAATTTTTACGCCTATTTTTAGGCTCTGAAGCTGGAAACCCTAATTTGCTTTGCATGCGTATCAAATGAACTCTGTTTGTCTCTGTTTCTGCGGCACTGCGATCAGTTCGTGAATCTGAACTGCTGGGAAGCGGCTGCCGGGACACACCTGCCAAAAATAGCAAGTTCCTTACTGAGTGAGAATCTCCGTTTGCATGTCACACCATCGCGAAGCTCTCGAAAAACCCATCAGGAATCACTTGACATGCAAAAGAAACCCTGACATGCAAACCCTAAAAATAGCCTCGGAAGGCTGAATTCTGAAAGTGGTCGTCTCGTCTTGCATGTTATATCATCGCGAAGGTCTTGAAAAACCCAGAAGGAATATCCAGACATGCAAAGAAAAACTCTTCGTCTGAACCCTGAAATTTGCCTCGGAAGCCGGACTGCTAAAAATAGTAAGTTATCCGTTTTCGCTCAAATTTTGCACGCGAGCAGCCTGACGTGCTCTGAGTACTGTGTGACTGTCGGAATCTCAAAATAGCTGACAAATTGCCCCGAATTGTGCACTTACTAAAAATAGTAAGTACCTTGGAATCTGATGAAAACTTGCTGAGACCCTGCTGGAAACATGCTGACAACAATGTTAGGCTCAATTTTCACTATATTCACTTTACTCGACCTCGGACTGACCAGGAAAAATGAAACCCTAATTTCAGACTTGGCCAATTTCACATTTAAACTCTCTGACGGGCGCAACCCCCCGAAAGGCGGACATCAGAAAAGAGACAGAGCGAGAGAGAGAGAAGAAAACCCAAGCCAAAAGACCGGAACGGAGCAAAAATTTAGGGGGTCCCCATCTTGAATGGGGCGATGTGTGAAAAGGTCACAACAGGTATGGGTACACGTATGGTATGTCACATTTTTTTTGGGGGCTTGGGTACGTCCACACAAAACAACATAAAATCATAAATGTATTTTTAATTATTTATATTAATTATTAATAGATAAATCATTAATTACTAGTAACATACAATTCATTAGTAATCACTAGTATATATTAGTAACATATTTATTAGTAATATATAAAAAATGCAATGAGTTTTTTATTTGTAATCAGCCTCATATAAAAAATAACCATAATCCTTGATGCACCCTCGCCCAAAAAAGCAGTAAAAAAAAGCGCCAATCCATCCTTTTATCATTTTGTAAAGATAAATGCCTCCAAGGCCAAGATCCCTCAAAATCCACTCAAGAATCATCGACTTCTTTTCAAAGCCTTAACCTATGACCTGCATAGTAGTCTGCAACTGATCAGATTTTTTTGGTTTTGAGTCTATTTTCCCCAACTTGCAAGAAATTTTGGAAATCTAAAAAGCTCCAAGGTTTTCACTCACTTCGTAGATACAGTTAGGACTTTCAGACAATGGAGTTGTAGTTTATGTTAGATGTGAAGAAGATAGTGTTGAGAGCTTTGGCGGATGGTGTGCCAAAGGTAGTGACAACAACGAAATTGGAGACATTATTAAGGGGTTAACTTATGAGACATTGATGGATTCCAACTTTGAACCAGTTGTTCTTCATACATTTTTAACTATTGATTAAGTATATCTTAGCCCTAGTTTGTCGAGTTGGGATAATTCCATCAATTTGCAGCAAGTGGGAGAATTTGCAGATTTGGTTCAAGGATTTTCATCTTACACATGGGTGTTTTGTGGCTGTCCTATAATACTGACCATAAAATTTTCAGATATTGCATTGATGATTGCAGCTGATTACTTGGGTTTGCGTGTGCGGAATGGTCACACCAACACTTGGATTTGAGTGATGATGATTCTAAGCTTTGCGATCCAAGGAATTGCATGACTGTTAGATTGCTTCATAGGGTAATGGAGGGAGATAGAATTGCTGATTTCAGTTGTATCAAAGTGGAGTAGAAAATTTGTGGAGTATTCATAAGATTGATATCGGATCCTAGCAATTAGCCATGGTATACAGGTACAAATTGCTTGCAGACAAGCAATCTCTAGGAAGGGAGGACTGTAATGTCCCCTTCTTTTGTGTAACAAGATATTATAATCGAACATAATTAAATTAAATTATTTATAAAGTTGTGCATTTAAAATAATCTTAAGGATAACTTTATTATTATTTAATCTAATTAAACTGACTAATATTAAATGTGGTGGTAAATCGTTATACAGTCACTTTGGGAAAAGCAAAAGATATTAATAAAAAATTAAAGGCTGGTGAAATATAAAAGGTGGTAAAATGGAACTCATTACCATCTTTTGGAAAATTATATTTGGGAAGTATTTTGGAGAGCTTGGCTTTCAGGATGTGTGAGGAAAAAAACCCTTGAGTTTGGTGGATTGGATGAAAACCCAAATCCATTTACAGTGAATTCATCGCATGATTCACATTGTGCTTCATTGATTAGTTGGATGATTGTCGGAAATTTGTGAAGTCTTTGGGCAAAGACAAATTTTAGGGGTTTGAATATTTGATGCAAAATAATTATGTAATGTCCCCTTTTTTGTTGCGTCAACATCGTAATTAGTTTTGGCTTTCTTGGTGATCATTACAGGGGTTGTCTAACATTTTTGATGAACCTATGTATTTTTGCACCTTTTGGCGCCACTTCCGATTGGGTTTTGTATTTTCCACATTTCAGTTGGCTGCGCAAGAAATATTTATTAATTATATAATTAGTTTTAAGTTGTTGAAAAAGATTAAATTAAAAGGCAACTTAACTTAATTATTTTTAAAGGTGTGCAAAAGTGACTCAAGTTCTAGAAAAGTTAAATTAAATTAATAAGTCACTTTTGGGTGAAATAAGGATTAATTCTTAAAAAGAATTAAATCAAAAGTATTTTGAAAGATTTCAAGAAAAGTGGAGTTACGGAGAAAGGAATTAAAAAGTTTCTTGGAATTCATTATTGGGGATTATGCAAGATAATTTTGGAGAAGAATGTATTGATGTTGGATAACTTTCCAGAACTTTGTGAGGACAAAACCCTTCACAAAGAATATCATCTTCGAAGTTGAGACACTCCTTGGGTGATGGTGGACAGTCTTATTCAGAGGTTGTGCTAGAGTTTATCTTTAGATAATTTAATGGAGTTTCTGCAGTTCTGGTTTTTATCAAAAAATAAAGTCACCTTTAGAGGAAATTGTGTTGCAGGTTTTTGAGTGTTTCTTCGGAATGGGAATTTCAGAAAATTAGATTCTATTTGGTTTGGTCGTACCTTTGTGGAGAAGTTAGCTATACAGATTTAATATTGACTGAAATATTCAATAATAATGATAACTGTATCAAAATTGAGATGGTTGATATTCAAGGGATTAATTATATATATTTTTTACTTTATAAGTTGGTGATCTTCAAGAAGTCCTGTTGACGTGGTTTTTGAGACCGCACCAACACAGAATAAAGTCTCCCAACGGACGCTCTATCCTCTCTTGAACAAAGTATTCAGCATGCTAAGATTGCGAGTAAGATCATGCTTTCAACTCCAAGGTTCCTTAAGTGCGAATAGGCTCAGTTTGGCTCGATGTGATATTGCTGGTATTTCAAGGGGACTTACACAATTGTTCGACGGCTAACAACAAACAGTAGACTAAGGGCTTCCGTGCAATTCAAATGATTTGGCAAGTGAGCACGGGTTTTCTAATTCTAACCGGAAATGAACTGAATTAAAAAGGGGGTAGGGCCTAAGAAGTTAATCTTTTATCTAAGGATGGAATGTGGGATCAATCTCGACAGACTTCGACCAGACTCTGCTCCGCCTCACGTTGGACAACTTACACAAAGTCGGTGCAATCTTCAAGGGAGTGACAAGAGGTTTTCAAATTATAACTCAACATGTAAGCACCATCAGAACGACGCATACGAACACATGAATCACAATTGAAGTTAAGTTTGTAAAGTTTTCCAGTTGACCACACAAGGCAGACCTGCCGTCAACAAGCCGCTAGTGGTATGGATGAAATGAAGTTGTCTCAATTAACACCACAAGTCCACAACTAACATCTACTTGCATGATAATGAAAACTATTTTACTTTAAGCTACTTGAAAGATGCTACGTGAATTGGAAGGACGAAGAGGCCTCAACAACTATTCACAACAAAGAAGGATTCACCATCAATGAAAAATTCTTTTATTATGAATGCATACATGACAACTTCTTACAAAGTATCCAAAGGGAAGACTTTCCTTCCTTTTCAATCTACACTACTTTACTTTCTATTCTATGAACTTTTCTCTACTCCTCTAAGCTCTGCTTCTAATCTAATGGATTACAAATGAGGGGAACTCCCCCTTTATATAGCTAGCCAAGTCCCAAAAGACGGCTAGGGTTACAATCAATAGAGTGGCCAGAATCGTGCCACCTCAGCCCTAAACAAGATTTTCCCTAAAAACCGCCACAAAGGAAAGTGGGGTAATAAATGAGCCATAATGTCCATTATTCCTTCTAGAAGATTCCGTTTGTAGATGCGTTCACACTATTCTTGATCTTCTTTCTTGGCGTTGTTCTTTGACTTCTTCCACTTGAGGGTCTTCATCTTTGTCACTTGAGCTAACACTTAGCCATTTTTCGCAAATTTTCTTCCTTCATGTCAAACTTGTAACTTTATCTTCCTTCGAAGGTTGTGATATCATCGTGCTTCATCACTTCCAGACATCGTGCTCTGGCCTCGACACTCCTCCTGCAAAACAAGCGAGGAGAAGAGTATTAGAATACTTCATGATATAAATTCAACTTATTTACCAGGGTTCTCACGTTCTAATCTCCAAGGGTTCATCGTCTCTACTAGCCAACTTCACGTTCAAATTCTTCATGCCTTAGCCAATTTTTTAACCCATCTTCCTCAAGGGCGTATCTTCTGCTTCAACTGCATCTTCAAGAAATTCATTTCACCTGCTGGAGCTCTGACAACCTTGATTTTATTCATCTCTGGCTCAAGAAAACTATCTTCACGAAGAGCTTGGGCAAATTCACCTAGGCAGTTCCTTTCAAATTCATTGTCTGGAGAATTTCACCTTGAAAACACATTTTCTTCATTTTGCCTTAGAAAATTTTCAAATTTCCCTTAGGAAAACTCATCAACCTGGTGCCCATCTGAAATCTTCATACTAAAGGCCGTAGTGGAGCATGGAAGACTTTAAAATCAACTCCTCATCGATAATCTTCAATACCCAGAAGAAAATTTCCTCCAGAACGCGTCAAATCCATGGGTACCCAACGAACGGGTTCATTTGATTTTTTAAATTTTGAACCTTAGAAAATATTCTTTCATCAAATTTATTCTCGTTCTTTGATCCCTCTGAGAATTTTGCTCTGACTTGGAAATTTTTTATTAATCCTGTGGAGCTGGCATCTTCTGACTTCACCTCAGGCGACTCATCTGTGCTTCAAAAAAAATCCACCATCTTGGAGTCTAGGCGTATTTTCTAGAGGAAGAGAATACTTCATGCCTTAGAAAATTTTTGAATCACTTGAAAAATTTTCCTTAGAAAAATTTCGCCTTGGAATTTTTTTTTATATTCAACTTTGATCACTTGCCTACGAGAAGAATTTATTTCACTTAGAAGATCTTCCTGCGAGTACACCACATTTCACTTCCATCATCTTCAATGCCTTAGGAAATTTTTTATCACTTTGCAACTTCAACACCTTAGCAATATTTGTCAACAACTTGTATTTTATTTCACCACGCCTAGCATATTTAACTCTCTCCTCTTTGTGCCTTGGGCGCATATTACACTTGCCATGGAGAATATTTTCCCAACGCCTAGCAATTTTTTTATTTCACCACCACACGCCTTAGAACTTTTTCCAACACGTACTACCCTAGGCGCATATAGCATACTTGAAGAAAATTTGAAATCACGCCTAGCATTTCATTCCACATTTCACACGCCTTGGAAAAAAAAACTCTAACACCCATTACCTTGGGCGCATTTTGCACTTGAAGAGGGACATCTAACTTCACCACGCCTAACATTCACCCTTCTTTTACCACGCTTTGAAGTATTTTCACCTTAATTACCACCTCCATTCACTTATTACACCTCAAAGTAGGCGCATTTCCATGTAGGCAAAGGATGACTCTTCAACTCCCGTTTCTTGTCTTCACATGCTCTGTTTTGGGCGCATTTTCATGTAGGTGAGGGATAAAGACTTTGACTTGTTGACCCACTTTCTTCTTGGGCGCATTTTAGCCTTGATGGAGGATAAACTTTCAAACGTCCTCATGTGACTTTTCAGCTCCTTCATTTTTGTCCTCACATGGTATGATTTGGGCGCATTTTGCCTAAGGAGGAGGACGAATTTGCTTGACTGCTTTGACCTTTCTCTCCTTTGGGCGCATTTTACTAGTGGAGGAGGATATTTTCTCATACTTAGAATTTTTTCTTGGGCCTCTTGCTAGCATGTGGGCGCATTTTAGATAGTGTGAAGGATGAGACACTTTGACCCTCCTTGACTTTCTTGTGAGTGGGCGCAAATGGAGGCATGAGGTGGATAATCTTTGTCACTTAGAAATTTTTTTTAAACTTCCATGAGCTTTCTTTGGGTGCATTTTGGCCTGCCTTCAGGATAGAAATGTTGACTTTCATTGACCACTCCAGCTTTGGGCGCATTTTGCCATGGCAGGAGGATTTGACAGTGACTTAGAATATTTTCATCAACTTATTTCTCCTTGGGCGCATCTGAAGTAGGCTACAGGATGAGACTCAGACTTAGACATTTTTTACCTTCCTCTGCTAGCGTTCATGCCCCTGCTATTTATAGTAAATCCTCTGATTTTGCATCTCTGGAGCCCGGAATGACTTGAAATTTTGCGCACTGCATCCTCATGACCTTGTTGTTCTGTCGACACTGCCACCTTTA
>VDFB02154282.1:0-12942 GCA_007258455.2 Sequoia sempervirens | reverse complement strand
CATATTACATTATTTTCACAATATTATAACATGATAACCAACTTTAACTTAGCAGTTCATAGCCAAAACCAACAATGCACAACCTTGGTACAAGTGATCTTTACACGTAGAAATTTCAACACAAGATCTCACAAATATGAAGGAATTTATAACATACAAATAGTAAACACAATTAAATAAAAATGGTACAACACAATATAGATCAAAGAATATAGTTATACCCTCAAATACAACTTTTAAAACTAAACTAATTCTCACTTGACAACAGTCAAATATGTCAACAATAAAACAACCATAAAATAGCATATCAACTTGAAATCAAAATTTATAAAATACTCATTTCAAATTTAGTCGTCGACTACTTAACATTATGAAAGAAATTGACTAAAAATGAATAATAATTTCATAAAATACAAAACAACAGACAAATTCCATAAAACTCTCTTTTCGGCAATACTCGATTACAATCAAATGACAAAATGAGTAACTCAACAACCATATTTTATCCAAAATAAAATATTTTAAATAAAATTAAAATTAATTTAACCTCTTTCAAACCCCTATAAATTTAAAATCTCAATTGTCCATTCACTGGTTACATGGAGAAATAAAGATATTTGCAGTCATAGAGGAGCAACTTGTGGCAGGTCTTGTGTTTCCTTACATATCTCACAAACTGCGATCTGATTTTCTAAAATTTTTGGACAAAATTTAAACAACAACGAGATGAAAAAACCCTTTTAAAATATCACTAACCTAGTTCGTAAAAATATATTTATGAGCAATGCAATCAGACCCTTTTACTAGTAAAAAATAAGAACAACAAATATGTATTGATTTGTATTGTAGAATAAATAAATGTTTCATTCACACACATAAATAAAACTATCTAATATTTATTTTCAAAAATTAAAAAGAAGAAATCAATCAAATTATTCCTACCTACAAAAATAAATTTAAACAAAATATCTCAAAATCCAACCTAGATCCATCGCTTGGCAATGATAGAGATTTGATGCCGAGCTCCAAAAATTTTAACTTTCAAAACTCTCAAATTGCAACAGTTTTCTCATTGCTTCTTCCTCTTTGCAAGAACGACCCAAAATCTCCCAAAAGATGAAGAATCCAAAAAAAATATGATTTCCAGAACTATGTCACAATCTCTCATTTCCAAAAACTCTCAAAAAAAAAAAAACTTTTCTTTCCACAATCTCCTAAACTTTCAATTTCCAAAAAAAAAGAAGTGAAAAACTCTCTTTTTCCTCTTTTTTCTCATAAATAAAATTAATTAAATTTCAAAGAAAAACAAAAATAAACAACTTTCTGTCTTTTTTCCTAAAAAAACTCTTTTTCCAAATAAGATAAGGAAATAAAATCCTCTCATAAAATAAATTACTAAAATATTAAATTAAAGTACCTATCCTCATCCCACTAATAAAATAATTAAAATAAATTAAATAATCAATTAAACTCAAAATAATCACTCTACCAAAATAGTAAATCAAAACATAAATATAACATATGCTTACATATTAATATTTAAATATTTATTAATAAACATTAATATTTAATAAATAACATTAAAATATGTTAATATTTAAAATTTTATTTCCATAAAACATAATATACATATAATCATAATAATATTAATAACAATTAAATAATAACAACTAACATATTGATCAAATATCTAACTTCACTCAAATAATCCACAAAGTAAGGTAAAACATAAACTATGAAATAACTCCACATGAAAGAGAAACATTCACATTAAAACATAAGTAACACTAATCACCAACATAACAGCCTAGCGAACCACAGGGTTTAACACCAACAAGTTGAGATCCAAAACCAAGGCTAGACAACAAAATCAATCACATATCCCACAAGAAACATTCACATAAATACAACACTCCAACCATAAGGTAAAAAAGATCAGACATTTTCCCATGACAACTTGAAAAAGGTGGTCACACACTGAATCAATTGTCCCTAATTGGGGACAATGGCTATGGTTAGGTTATAACTTGGGCCTAGATGTTATCTCTTCAACCACCATTGGGATTAAAGGCATGCTCAGACCTGCTAATTTAGGTGGAGATGGAGCCTAGTACCTATTCACTCAACATACAAATTAGAACACATGTGCATAATAGCCGAAGCACTAGGAAAGAAACTCTAGCAATTGTATCTCATGTTTGTATGTCTTTTATACGCCCAATGGTATGATGTCGCCTTTTCCACTTATCCTAACAAACATACTACTGCATCACTTAACTATCCAAGTAAATCTCTGCATAATAATAATAACATGACAATATACATCATACTCACCAAAGTACTAACCGAAGCTTATGTCCCATATTGCAACCACAAAGTTTGAACACAAGTCAGTACATCTTTATGACAATAAACATAATCATAATCAAAATTATAATAATATGTCAACACAATAATAATATTTTAGAATCAAGTGAAAACCCCAAAGGTAATCAAAACACTCTCATCACATCAATATGTCCATAAATTCATAATATACAACATCAATTGCTTAACATTATTAACACATACCTTTAAATGTCCCTATTATTTTACCTTCGTCTCCAAGTTTCAAAGCCAAACTTCCTACACATCCATAGTGAGAATGGAGGGCACTACATCTTTCCTCACCTCCAATGGGCACCTCCTCCAAGCCAACCTCCACATCAACCCCCATCACTATCCTCTCTCAGAGGACCCACTCTACCTCTCCCATCTCCTCCTCCTCTTGTCTCTCCTCCTCCTAGTGCTCCTCCTCCCCAATGACCTCATCCATATCCACATCCTAGTGACCCACCTTGAGAAGTGACATGTCCTCTTGTCACTCCTCTACCACCTCCTCTTCCCATCTCTCCTCTCGTCTCTCCTCCTATTGGGGCTCCCTCTCCTCCTCACCCTCCTCTTGAATCAGGGATAGTGGTCTCCCCCACTATCTCCCTACCCTCCTCCTCATGTCTTCACCTCTCCCCATGGTTGTCTCTTCCATCATCCCCTCTCCCTCCACCTCTCTCTATCTCCCCTCCCTCCATCTCCCCATCCTCCTCTTTTTCCTCCTCTCTGACCTCATGGGCCCCTACCGCAATGCTCTAGTGGCATCGACTGATCAATATTTGTATAAGGCACTAGTTTTTATGTTCCCCGCCATGTATCATAATTTGTAGTTGCACTTGGATATGTTGGGCCTCCCCTCCAAGCCCACTGCACTGATTACCATGCATCTATGTCTTGCTCAGATGTAACTGTAACTAGAATCACTGGACCCCAAGCTTGTACCTCACGTGAGGAGTGTGCAAACTTTGTTGTACCCTAAGGAACATCCTTCCCTCCTTGAACTATCTCTTCACTCGCTCTAGTAGATGCCACCCAATAATATGATGGGATTGGACTATCCACCCATTCAAATATCTAACTTGTCTAAAGCACAAAAAATGTTGGTCCTCATTCGGCCACCATACGTAGTCTCTATACGGCCTCCATATGAAACTAACTAGTGTTTCTATACCATGTCTCTAGTAACCTATAACTCCAACATGGGTCTACATCACAACTCCTCCATACAAATAAACATACATCATACCAGCTCCTAACTACCTGCCAACTGGAGGATGGAACACAGCGATGTGCTCCCAAGCCCACATCATCAGTAAGGTCTCTCCACTTTTCATCAACTGACCCTCCAATAAGCAATGTCATGTAACTAGAAGTAGAGCATGGCTAGTAAGTAGGGCCCCCAGGCATAGACTATCCCATCTCACAGTATACCAACCAGCATCTCACCCCATCTGACTAGAAAACCATGTCCTTGATGGTCTAGAATAACTATCCCGACAATAACTATACATAGAATGCAATCTCATCACTCATATCTCTCTACCATACACTCCCACCTAATCTCATAACTCTCCATGCCAAGATATTTGATATCCTCATATACAAAGTAATCCTGGATGGCTTGATATCCTCACCCGGGATCATACCTCAGTTGCTCTCCTCAGATCGACAGCCTCAAAATATGATACACATCCTCTAGTGTCACTATAGCCTCTCATGTTAGGAGGTGGAATGGGCACATCTTTGAGTGCCACCTCTCTACAAGTATAGTTAGCAACCCTCTTTTTTCCCTAATAATGGGCATGTATGTCAAATGGTACAATCCTAAGTGCCATAGCTAGAGCTTCTTAGTTCTAGTCAACTACTCCTGAAGATGAAAGGTAGGTCAAAATTCCCTAGTGTAAATAATATCAAGTATAACCTGCAATCACAAATCCAAAGCATTACATTAGGTAAAAACACTAGTCAAATCTATCACAAGAAATTTCATCATAACTAGGGAAAAAATTTCAAAGCAGTCAATTATGTTGCACAATCAGATAGTTGTGTCATGTAACCTCAGTCATGTCACAATAAATACATCCACGTGACCAAAAATTAATTGTGTCACATGCTTCAGCAAGTGTGTCACATAAATAAATTGTGTCATTATCCTGAATGCTTGTGTCACGTATTCACATATGTGACTCATAAGTTTCACTTGTGTCATATCCCTAAACACTTGCATGAAACTTTAGCGATTGCATCATTTCTGACAAAAAATGTGGTGTTCTAACATATGTAGCACACCGTAATTAACCAAAATCCTAACCTAGATGTGACCTTCACAGTTGTGGTGAATCGTGAGTAATTGTGTCACTCGCAAGAGCAACTACAGCAAACTGCGTTCACCGCAACTGACTATTAAATTTTTCTATGCCATAGAAATGCATGAAAACAAAAATTGACAAAGTAGGCAAAAAGGTAATGGGTAAGTGCAAGAAGTTGAGTCCTCTTCTAGTGGAAGTGTCATTTTTCAGCTTTAAAATAGGTAGTCATTCATTTTTTTAGAATAGGTACCATTTTTAAAGTGGGTACCCATTCCAAAAGGTTTAAAAATCACAATTCATGTTTCTCATTTGGATTTAGGCTTAAAAAAGGCATTATAACCCAACCCTTAGCCTTAGACCTACAAGTACAAGGTCATGACAATATCGAGAGAAAAAACTAACTATGTAAATATGGTTGATGAAGTTTTTTTTAGAATTA
Organism: Sequoia sempervirens; assembly: GCA_007258455.2. Lineage (NCBI taxonomy): Eukaryota > Viridiplantae > Streptophyta > Pinopsida > Cupressales > Cupressaceae > Sequoia > Sequoia sempervirens. The sequence goes on along the minus strand of VDFB02154282.1, from coordinate 7,824 downwards.
TTTTATGAAATTAAAACCCATTTTATATGAGATAGTGTAGATTCTAAATATGTAACTTTTTTTTCAATTGGATTATTTTTTCTATTTTGCAATTAATTTCTGATGAAATAGGCCCATAAAGTTGAATTATAGGGAATTTTTAGTATTTTAATAAATTTTTATTAAAATAAATTTTTGAAAAATAAATTTTATGAAAATGTACTTTAGAAAATTCTTTTCAATTTGAAAAAAAAAATCAAAAATGATAAGTTTAGGTCATCTTATGTGACATACAATGATGATTTTTCAAAACACCAAATATGGCCAATAAAAAATTAACAAAAAAAATATTCAATAAAAAATTACAAAAAAATATGAAAAACGTGAGTGAGTTAAAAATATTTTCCAAAAAGGATTTAGAAAAATATGATTATTTAGGTCAAAATATGGATGGCGTACACATGCATGGTATAGTATAAAAAAAGTGACTTTTAAATAGTGGTTTTTAGAAACGCCCATTGAAAATCAATTTGTATCATTTGGGTATTAAAATAAATTACATATTTGGAAACTAGACCTCGAAAATACATTTTATAATTAGTGACTTTTTTTAAGATTCCATCTCTAAGTGCTTAAAATTTTAAGGTCAATTGTGACAAATTTTGAAAATCAAGGAAAACACTTCCACTTTTTAGCCAAAAAGTGGACTCAACTTCTTGCCAGCACCCTACTTACCAGACTCTCTTACACCATCTGGTCATCGAAAAGTGTGAATGTGGTACCTGTGGTGATCAATATGTGGAATAGGTAACATCTTGGCAGCAAGAGCTCCTCAATCTCCAAAATCAAAGTGCAAAAATGAGGAACTTTACCCTCCAATTTCTATTTTTAGCCATCCAAGTTTAGGGTTTTCCATAGGGTTTGCACTAGTTGCACTTGCTAAAGGGTCTGGAAGTCTAATATCATCACCTTGACTGTCTTGAAACTCATATCTTTCATCACTAGCATATTCTTTCCTATTAAATTGGGCATATGGAAAATTCACCACCAACAATTCACTGACGGAAAATTCACCGCCAACAATTCACCGTAGGAAAATTCACTGTCATGAAAAATTCACCACTAGCAATTCACCGCCATGGAAAATTAATCACTTTAATATTTTTTAATAAATATTTCAAAAAAATTGAATTTCTTTTTGCAAAAAAATAATTTTCACCTCCATTACAATTTATTGACAACTTAATTTTTACTTATTTTTATGTTTATTTTGATATGAATGTTTTTAACATGATAATATATTAATAATTGATTTATTTTTCTGTTAGGTTTGGTTCATAGTAATTTCTATTCATCTCTTTATTTTCATTTGCATTATTTCAATATTTTCATTTTCATTATATAGTTCTCATATGTATAATTGATTATAGATGACTAATAAAATAAAATATATTAAAAAATATTTTTATTTTTATTATCATAAATCAAATTCTCTAAAGCTAATGCAATTAATTTTTTATTATCATAAATCAAATTATTCTTTTGCAAAAAAAAATCAATTTTTTAAAAATATATATTAAAAAATGTTAATGCGGTTAATTTTTCGTGGCGATGAATTGTTGGTGGTGAATTTTATTTGAAGTAAATTTTTCATGGTGGTGAATTTTTCCTTGGTGAATTTTCCATAGGTGAATTTTCCTAGAGCCATCAAATTGACTTATCAGAACAATTTCCAATCTTTTTTAAAAATTTAAAAAAAATGCAAAAAAAATTTGAGGGCACATAAGTCCACCCTGCTATCATCGAGGAATGTTTTGACTGATTTTCTTTGACACAACATGATAAACGACATTGTATCATAGAGGGGTAAAATGTAGACACTAAAAAATTTTCTAAACTTGCGACTTTATTAAATCCCCTTTCATATTTAATTAAGTCATTTCCATCATTTTATTTCATCTCTTGACTAATTAAATCTTATTTAATTATGTCACTAATGTTCTTGTCTCCTATAATTAAATAAATCTAATTTATTTAATTATTACTATCTTGTCTACTATAATTAATCTTAATTATTTAATTATTCACTTATTTTTTTCCTCCATAATTGAATAAATATTATTTATTTAAATTGACTTTCCCTCCCACCTTTTTGAATTAAATTACTATTTAATTTGAAAAATTAATTTGCCATTTTTCCTCTATAATTAAATAATGGTGTCATTATTTAATTGTTCACTTGCCCATTCGAATTAATTGATTTTCTTAGTTCATTCTTATCCTCACTTTTCATGATCAATCTCAACCTTTGATTAATCCTTTTCAATCTCGGACATTCATTCAAATCTGGCTCTTCTATAAAAGATGCCTTTCATGGTCATTTGGATAGATCCAGTTTATGAAAGAAAATACTACTGAGACAATTACTTAAATATTTTTCTTGTCACTAAGGCTACTTTTGCATATGAATCTAAGGGAATTGATCAATCAAAGCAAAATGGAGAAGGGTAATAGATGTTAATCAATGGAGGCTTGAAGCTTTGGTAATATTGTTTTTACTGTTTTACGCTTTAATCTTCCTATTTTCTTTATTACTTGATTAGGATTGTTAGGATTGTTGTAAAATTCTTTATTATCATTAATCCTAATTTTATAACCCTAATTACAAATATGACAAGTGTTTTTTAAGAATCATTGATATTTTAGTCAAATTAATTTTGTTCTCTTGTAGACTTATTTAGAGTTTTATTGATTGGTTTCTTTTTCATACATCTCTATCAAAAAAATTGGTTTACACATTATCCTTGTAATCAGTCAAAATTTCTAAGATAAAGTAGTCAAAGTAGTAATTGGGTGGTAAAAGCTTCTTATGTTTATCACTCAATGTCTAAAAAATAATATAGACCAGCTTTAATTGTTCAAGCTTCATGCTATTTAATCTTTTCAAGAAAAATATTAGAGAGAGGAATACGTTGAAATTGTCTGCTCATTTTGTTTGTAATCAATCAAAAAAATGCCTATTGTAGCTTAAAATATTTCAAGTTCATGTGCTATGTTTCAAAGAAGGGGGACATTGGTGTGAAAATAGAAATTGATAGTTTTTATATTCCTCTTTGCATATTGACAAATCAAATTTTAATTTAACCATTTTTTTTAAAATCAAAGAAAGAGAGTAAGGATTGATTGGTTGTATATAACATGCCAAAAGCTATATTATTTATATTACGTCAAAATCTAAATTTTACAATTTACAGAATCCAGTTGGACTTCCATTCCCACGTATACTCAAGTCATGTCAGTACTAGTTGTAAGTGTAACAAAAAATAAGTGCATGTCCTACTAGGAATGCAAAATCTTGGAAGCCCTTGCAACAGAAGGAAATGCTTGTCCTCTTTAAAGAGTTGCATGTTTTTTGGTTTTTTTAAGTGTCAAAATTTATGAAATTGTCATGGTCTCTATGATTTCATAAGTAGATGACCCTAAAATATTTTTAACTATTTCATGCCATTTATCGATTAATATATTGAAGAATGGGTATGCAAGGTAAGAAATAACAATTTTGTATAGTCCTTCTCTAAAAGATCCTCCCCTCTTTCCATCTTATTCAAGGACGCGTCCTTTGAAATATAAATCTCAATTTTGTGAACTACAAGTTCTAAAATATTTTTAACTCCAATGAAATTATACAATGAGAATAATGAGTGCAGAGGTATTTCAGAGTTAAAGGGGTTAGGATTCCATGCGAATATGGTACTTTTAGAAGTTATTTTGAATAGTTCTATCAGCTTAAGATCATTAGGGACAAAGACAATAGTAGTAGGACTTAGTTTAAGGAAATCTCCATTAACTTTGTCAACATGAGGATTAAGTAAATATTATATTTGATATCAATTCGTGAATGATGATATCATGTGTATTTGTGTAAATTGTATCTTGAATGTTGTAGGCATGGGTGTTGATCATGACTTGTAACTTATGACTTAGGCATATTCAAGTGTATACTTTACAACTTACATGCATACTTTGTGACTTAAGTGTATTCTAATGCGTACTTTGTGACTTACATGTTTTCATGTGTATACTTTGCATTCATGTGTGTACTTCATGACTTACATGTATTTGATTACATGCTTCACTTATTCACTGATTCCTAGTGTAAACCTACTCATTTGAATGTGTTGGAACTATCAGTTTAGTACCATATATTTGAATACCAATCATCTTGGTCTTGTACGTCCAAAGTATATTGTAGGCTAGAAATTTGTGGATCAATCTCAACAATGGATTTAACCAAGGCTTTCCTATGAACTATCTTCATGGGTATTCAATTTCTAAATCAAATTCTTGCAAAATCATAACCCATTTAGCTCTCTTTTCTCAAAGCTCGCTCTATCCCAGTACCATCTTCACTGTGGCATCAGGCACAATCACCTTGACTATACTTCTAAGAATGTAATGTCAGAATCTTCTTACCACCTTAACCAAAGCAAAATCTTGTTTCTCGATATCCATATATTTCAGCTCCACCTCCTTAAAGGGAGCACTCATGAAAGCAATTGGATTTTCTTCTTTATTCTCACCCCTTTGTGTCAATGCAACTGAACATGTGTGACCAAAAGAAAAAGAGTAAATATAAAATGGTTTAACATAATCCAAACTTACCAGCACTAGTGCTTCTATGATTGTAGCTTTCATATTTTTTAAGGTGATCTTGGTCTCATTGTTCCACTCAATTTTTGCATCTTTCTTCAACATATCATTGATTGGTTTTACTATCTCAACAAATCATGTGATAAACTTTTGAATAAAATTGATCTTGCTAAAGTATGACTTTAATTCTTTCTTACTTCTCATGGGTTGCAACTTGAGTAAGGAACGCACTCAATCTAGGTCTATTGAAATACCTCTTTCAAAAATAATGTGTCCCAACAGTTTTCCTTCAGTCACCTAAAAAATGCATTTCTTCGGATTTAGTGAAACTTCGTATGTTTCACACTTTTGTAATATTTCCCTAAGATCATGAGCATGATATCCTATATTCTTATAAAATACCATGAGGTCATCCATGTATATAATAATGCACTTGATTACCAAGTCTTAGAAGGCATAATCCATAGCTCTTTGGAATGTGGCTCGAGCATTTATTAGTCCAAACAACATTTTTTTGTAAGTGAAAGTTCCCCACTTTGTGGTGAACGTTGTCTTCATCCTATCCTCCTTTGTGACCATTACTCGGTTATACTCGTAGAATTTTTCTAGGAAGGACATCATCTACGAACCATTAACAATTTGTAGCACTTCATCCAATGAAGGCAAGGGATAGTTATCCTTTTCAAATTCCTTATTAAAATTTTGAAAATCCACACACAACTAAATGTCTCCATTCTTATTTTTTAGGGGAACTAAATTTTCCACCCAATTAGAATTTTTTATGGGAAAAATTATCCAGGCTAAGAAGAGCTTTTGTACTTCTTTTTGAATCAAGGGTTCTAGAAGCGCATTTATAGGTCATTGTTTGTACCAAAAAGGTTTTGCATCAGGCTTTAATGGAATTGTATGAGTAATAATGGAAGTGTTATATGTCTTCAAATCTTTGTATGTCCATTCCATAACTTTCTGATAATCTTTGAGTTCCTGAGAAATATTTCTTAATTATTCCTTAGTACATACCTTCCCTATAAACACCTTCTTCAAATCTTCTTTAGTAGTTAGATTATACAATTCATACTGTCCCCCATTAGTTTTAGGCAGGTCTTTCTTCCAAATTATCTGATCCAAATCAAATAATTTTTCTAACTCAATTATTCCTTTTGGAATATGGTTATCTTTTTCTTGATAAAATTCTTCATCTTGAATTCACCATCCAGGTGATCTATTTCTTCAATTATTTGTGCCTCAAATATGTTGGTATTAGTAATAAATTCCAAAATTTGGTGTTTATCTTTGAACACCTGCAAATTGGTAACATTATCAGGAACCAAGGGCAAGTGCACCATCTCAATAGTAAACCTTCTCAAATCGGAAGCATCTAACAGTTCTAGAGAACTAGTAGCAGTAGCCAAAGCATCTGCTCTCTAATTGAATCTTCATGGGATGTGAGTGATGTTAAAGGCATCAAAATATTCTATCAGGTCCCACACTCGGTGTCAATAGCTGGACAAGCATTTGCAATGTGATAAATATATTGTTTTCGGACTTTCTTCACCACCAGTTCTGAGTCACCGAAGACCTTAACAATTTTAACTTTCTTGATCAGAGCATCAAACCATGAATGAGGGCCCATGTCTCACCACATTGTTTTGATAAAAGGGGATAAACAGGTTTTAAGGTGGACCAAACCAGAGTAACATTACAAGAAAAGACCAAAATAGAGGTCCAAAAAACAAAAAGGCTGCCAGAAAGATAAAAACTAGTTTAAGCAGACAACCACAAAAAAATGCAAAAAAACCATAAAACGGAAGAAAACAGACAAAGTTGGGCCCAGCCACAGCTAATTCATAGAATTCAGAAGCTCGTCCGCAACCTCTTCCAGGTCCACCATATCCTGAACCCCCTCCATAAAGATCTGAGTCATATTTGGGGTGGTCAGGGCTTTTCTTTTCGTGTTTGATCTGGTTCGTTTAGAGATCCCAGCTTCCTCATCCTGGTCATTCTCCTGATCAAGGTCGACAATCAGAGCTCTCTTCTGGGTTTTCTCCGGCCTTTCGGACATGGCTTTGATGATGATAGAGTTATGTCTGGCAATTCTATAGTTTTGATCAACGATTTTTTTCATGGTTCCTTTAATTTTTTCAATATCATTTTCAACTGTGATGTCCTTTTGTGTGTTATCCTTCACATTGGTATTCTTCTCTGCTTCGAGCTGAATTAGCCCTGCAACTTTGGCTTCAATTTCCCCCAGCTTACTATGAAGAGACATATTTTTAGTTTTCAGCTCACTTATTTCATGAAATAACCAATTGGCAGAATTCAATTGGTCCATAGAACAATTCTTGGCATTTCCAACGAAGTCAAAAGGGTGGTCACTTTCAGAATTGACCCCAAAAATCACTGACTCCGCACCTCTAGGAGGGCTATAATTCTCCTGTTGAATATTCTGAGGGACTTGGGGGTTCTGAAGGCTAACCCCGGCTGCTTTAGCAGAAGCAATAGGGGAGTCATCAGGGTAGGAGACAAGCTTATTAACCAGAGAGCTAGAGCTTGCCCCTTTGGCATTAGGGTTAGTGCGGCCAGAGGCAAGAACAGAGTAGGTACCAGAAGGCTAGGGGGAACAGCCAGAGGTAGAAGGGGGGCAGAGGAGGCGAAGAGCTCTTGACACGATCGGGGGAAACTTTAGTATTAGAAATGATAGGCTCAATATCATCTTCATCAAGCTCCAAAGGGGCTATAGGGTTTGGAAGGGCAGGCATATTCTGAAAGTGCTCATAAATGAGCCTTAAAAGACCCGTGTGAAGAATTCAGTATCTTTTAGGGCTTCTACTGTGATCAGAAAAGCTATTTCTTAGGGAGCAGAGCAACAAGAAGGGGATAGAGACACACACCTTATGCCCGAAGTGATTGAGCAGCATGAAGTGGTATCCATAAACCCTAGTGAAGTGGCCGTTGAGAGTGATGTACTCCATGATAACCCTTAGCACTTTTCTCCATAAAACTTTTATAGTGTCCACTTCATAGTAACTATTCGTCGTCTTGACAAGTTTTTGCTTCTCCATCTCAGATTTAGGGAACCTCACCACAGCTTCGTCAGAGAATTTCCTGTCTCTAAAAAATTTATGCTCTTCCATCGGAATGCCAGTCACCTCCGCAATCAAGGCTTCATCAATCTGAATTTTCCTCCCAAAGAGG